>VXBL01008297.1:320655-479084 GCA_013400195.1 Aramus guarauna | reverse complement strand
CCGCAAGGAACCACACGAAAAAAATATAAAAAAAAAAAAAAAAAAAAAAAAAAAAAAAAGGCCCTGCACAGGCCCCTTCATTGTCATTGCTGCCTGGCCAGAGGGGGAAAACTGTTTCTATTTCTGTCTTCTGGACTGCAGAACACCTCATAGTTTAGCCAGTTCCTTGCTGAAGTCTGAATTTCACAACACTAAATATAGGAAATGTGCACTCTGCAGGGGCTAAATTTAGCTTTGCTGCGTTAGAAGGGGAGGTACCTTATTACTGGAGGCAGGAAAACCACTGCAGGCAGGGAAGCTTGGGTGATGCAGCAACAGCCACTGCTCTATTGTGTCAGCACAGGAAGGAATTAAATTAAAAAGTTCAGTTCTGGGTTTGATTTTCTCTTTTTAAACAAATCTGTTCAATGCTCTAGTGAGGTTTTACAGTGGTTCACCTCTTCCAGAAGAAATGACATGTCTCCACATTGTTTCTGTAAAAACATTTAGGAATATTCCTTATTTAAATCAAGGAGAGACTTAAAAATAATACAAATTAAAATTCGTGGTTGAAGGTATCTGAGCTCGCTACAGCTGGCATGTAAAGCCTTGTATAAAGATCCTCACACGCAGTAAATCATGACTACCTGACATAAGCCTGGGCAGGCTTTTCAGGAATGTTAATCGCTGCTAAACAAGGAGGACTGGCCGGCTCATAGCTGCAGCCTTTCACCTCCAAGTCACCTATTCCAGCACACTTGGTGGGGGAGCACACGACCTGGACTCTGTTCCCAAGCTGTGCTATTCACTGCAGATTAGACAACGTGCCTCAGTTTCCCTACTGATCAGCTGCGGGTAGCAGAATTTGTCCTGTGCTGCAGAGCATTTTCAGGGCCAAGTGAAGAGTTAAAGCCATTAACTTGAGTTGGCTGGGAAGATTGGGAAGACAGGATTTTGACCAAAATACTATGAAGAAAAATGCCTGACAGCTTGAAAACAGGTTTCCTAGCGGGTATCACCACACCTGAATCAGCAAAGGCAGGTGACTGCCCAGAGGCACCAGATACCACACACCAGTGGGGAGGGGATGGCTAAGACGGGGGGGGGGGGCGCATCATGGGAGATGTAGTTCAAGGAGGTGGCCCCACACTGAGCTGCTGACTAGAGGAGCAGAAGTACCTGATGTAAAACTCTTTTCAGCAATTATGATGGCACTTCAGAAGTGTAAATATTAGATTATTTTCAAAAATTTACAGAGAGTCCCATTTCTACATTAACATTCTCATTTACCTGTAATGCTCATAGAGTCATAGAATGGCCTGGGTTGGAAGGGATCTTAAAGATCATCTAGTTCCAACCCCCCTGCCATGGGCAGGGACACCCTGCAGTAGAACAGGGTGCCCAAAGCCCCATCCAACCTGGCCTTGAACACTTCCAGGGATGGGGCATCCACAGCTTCTCTGGGCAACCTGTGCCAGTGCCTCACCACCCTCACAGTAAAGAATTTCTTCCTAACATCTAATCTAAATCTACCCTTCTTCAGTTTACGATCGTTACCCCTCATCCTAACACTACACGANTGTAGTTGTGCTTGGGATTGCAAGTATTCTCCAATACAAAACAAGGCAATGAGCCAGATCAGTTTCCAGGTTGAGAACTATTATGTAATATGAAACCAAATCAAAACAACATTAACATAGCTGTTTTATCTTCATACAGATGATGATGATACACAAACTACACGATGCAGAAGGTGACCTGTTCTAAAAAGAAAATAACATTGGGATCCACCAAATGTTCTTTTCAGAACCAAATACAATGACCAAAAATACCCTTTTTCAAGTCCACATTAGATTCAGCCCTGGTTAATTCCTGACAAGTGACAGCAGAACAATCATTTTACCATGGACTACTGACAAAAGTATGTTATTCACTGGATACCTAATATCTGCACCAGGAAGGTAAACGCCCCCAACACTTGTTCTCTAGTACAGACTGGCCCTTTTTCACCTGCTCTTACAGCCCAACTCCCTTCGAGCCCAAAACATTTTGGTCCTTGTTAGCTTTCAAGCTGTGCATGTGAATTGCCTGGGAGAGTGTTTTTTGGCTGGGGCCAAAGCACGCCACTGACAATAGCTGCACGGTATAAACAATATCATACCCAGCACCTGGGAACAACCTCTGGCACTGTTTAATTTATTAGCATAGATAGAGTAACTGAGTTTAAACTGAGGAAACTAAAACTGTCTGCCTTTCTCCTCAATACATTCAGTAAACAATGTTCAGTTAAATACTGTTTCATCCAACTCGCAGGCTACACACATCTACCAGCCCTCTTGCCAGCAATTAACTCATGCCCCAATCACTTCCAGTTTTGGTCCTGGGAGCTGACAATGGTATAACTGACATACTGCAGAGTTGGAGTAGATGAGTCCTTTCAGAAACACAACAATCAGCAGGATTTTAAAAATCAGGATATTTGTCCTCTCCATCATTTTACACTTTCTTTTGCCTCTTGGTGTGCATGCCTCTTGGACTCATGCAAAGGCAACCCCAGACCTTCAGAAGTCTTTACAAAAATGCCTTATGGCTAGCGTGCTCATGACGTAGCTATTGACAGATAGAGAAGGAAAAACCATTTCCAAACATAAACTCCTTGCAACAAAATCAGAAAGCACGTGGAAAGGAAGGGACTCCACGCACGACCACCTCTAATTTGAATATTTCTGCGGTTTTGATTTCTGTCCCTGGGAGGCTGGAGGCAGGTTAACTCCACTCCTACTTCAGTTAAGCCTCTCATCACCCTGATATTCTTTCCATATTCTGAATATTTCACCTGGTCTCACAAAAGATATTACCACTTCCTTCAAAACCTCTGCCCTCTCTGATACCAAGGGGTTGTGAGGGGTCATTTTACCCAACAAGTAAAACATTAGAGGTGATATCCCACTTGTACATCTGCTTCTTGAGATCCTTTCCTCACACATACCAATGGAGACTTCAGAAATGAATTATTCACAGCTATGCAACATGGCCAGTGACAGCACAGCTGGAAATAAGCCTAATGAAACATGCAATGTAGACTTCATACATACCATAGACCAATATTAACAAAACAACAAGAAAAAAAGCCAAACAAACAAAGCACATGATTATGTAGAGAAAGAACAAAAGAGATAAAACTAAGCAAATGGAGCCAGGTCTCCAGGAGTTCCCCTGTTCATAGACTCGTTTGAAGAATTTTTTTAGTCTCATGTAACAATTCCAAACACTCCTAACACTACAGGCCACAATTCTCAATCCTCTGTACTTTCAAAAGGCAAGGGATACTTTATCATGTACTGGTTCTGGCTGTTGTTTTCTGCATAACAGCTTGCACGGTGCTATGTTTAGAATTTATGACTAAAACACTGTTGATAAGACAGGGATGTTTTAGCTATTGCTGAGCAGCACTTACACAGCATCAAGGCCTTTTCTGCTTCTGACCCTGCCCCACCAGCAAGCAGGCTGGGGGTGCACAAGACGCAGGGATGGGACACAGCTGGGACAGTTGACCCCAACTGACCAAAGGGATATTCCATACCATATGACATCATGCTCAGCAATAAAAGTTGGGGGAAGGAGGAGGAAGGGAGGACGTTCGGAGTTAAAGCATTTGTCTTCCCAAGGAAACGTTATGTGTGATGAAGTCTTGCTTTCTCAAAGATGGAAACCAATGGACACCTGCCTGCCAGTGGGAAGCATCGAATGAATTCCCTATTTTGCCTTGCTTGCACACGGAACTTTTGGTTTACCTATTACACTGTCTTTATGTCAATTGATAAGTTTACTTACTTTTGCCCTTCCAATTCTCTCCCGCATCCCACCGCGAGGAGAGTGAGCAAGTGTCTCAGTGGGGCTGAGCTGCCTGCCAGGGCTAACACACAACACATCCCAGCCCTGCAAGACATTCAGTAGGTAGCCTTCAAGCGGGCTGTATCTGTTGGTATTTCAGCTGTAAAAAAGGATAACATTTCCCTTGCACTCTATACTACTACGCGTTTTTAGGCATTTGATTATTAATCTTGGTATTTATTCTAAATTTTCACCTTATTGGATTTAATTCTTAATAACAACACTTCCCCTTTTTGGCTTAACATTTCCCATCCTTATCAACATGAGTATGTATTCTCTTTTAGCTGTCATGTAGATGAACATACTAATTTAATGTTTAAATCAATGTCAGCTGGGAGAGTTTCATAAACATAACTGAGACGACTTTTGTTGTGCAAAACAAATTGTTTAGCTGAGCTTTGCCTTCTCCAGGAAGAACATCTTTGAGTTCTTCTCAATTTCAATTCTGTATTACTAGATTCAGAGTTACTTTCCTACTTCCCTATTCCCTTCTTTGTGTGTGCAAGCAGTAAAGGCACACAGAAAGAAACACAGGTGAAGTCCAAAGAACTGTGGCTCGGGTCAGCATTGACCAAAGACGCTTCTGTAACAGAAATTCCCTGAAAAGAAAACATCTCACTACCTTCCTAGGTACCTGACAGGCAGAGTGGAAGAGAAATGGCTTAGGAGGCCTCCCAGCCTGTAAACAATCTAGTTGGTGCTATTACAATGAGCTATTAATATTGTATATCTAAAGCTATTAATATTGCATATCTAAACAGACACACAGAGGATTTAACCTTATCTAAAATTCTCTTATGAAATATATATAATGTCTGCAACATATATAAATAAATGTTTACATGGTTAGGTAGACCTACACTGTCATACTGAGGGCTCTTCCTTCAAACATGGTTTTGGGTGCCTGGTTGGTATAGGTCTTTCAGCTTATTTACTTTGGTTGTAGGCCTGTCCTTCACAGGGGGTTGTTCTGTTACATATTTGTTTATTATCTGCCACACTGGTTCTTGGTGCAAGACTACGGTTCCTGGATCTTACTGTGATGAGAAAGAAAGTTCTTCCTTAGGCCAAAAATATCCTTCCTAAAACTATCAACTGAAGTGACTGTTACACTTACATGAGGCCAATATCTGTGAATAATTGATGAAACTACAGACAGACATAAGACGTGCAATGCAATTAAAGGATCACCTATGGTGATGTAATTCGTATATAAGAAAAGACACAACCCATCCTCAGGCTCACACAGCCAATGCCATCTCCTTTGGAATCAGGAGTCATTGGTTGACTCTACCTTGGATAGAAGCTAACAAATCAACCATTTAGAAGGACTTACAAAACTGCCTTGTAACTCCTTGTCCATGAGGTGATAAACTGCCAGACAAAAAAGCATAAACAATCTTCAGATATAAATTCTTCACAACATTAGGAACAACACGGAAAAGAAGGAACTTAATACATGACCTAGCTTGAATACTTCAGCCACTATTCTATCTTTTCCTTTAAAGGTAATTTACTTAATCTGACAGCATCCTGACCCAATGATCTCACTGAGCCCAAGATTATGATAAAACAGTGAATTCATATCGCATGTCAATGATCAGAATACACTATGCAATACTTCTATTATAATTCACAATTCAAATAATAAAGGCAAAAGATGTACAACCAAATACTGCATACATATATTCAAGTTCTCTTTTTATCCTATAGAAACTTTCTGTGATTTTGTCCAGTTTGCCATATCACTCCAACCTTAAGCATCAAGAGTAGAAGAAAACAGTAGAGATTGAGGCCAATTGACCGTAATTTGGAGAAGGAAAGAAGAAAGCAAAGAAAGTACAAATGCATCTTGTACCAAACCATAAAGATGGACAAACATGTTTGGATCGTATTACTGTCATAGGTGTTTGCTCCACATTATTTTGCTTGCAAGGGATAAAATTAAGGCAACTGGTAAAATAGCAGAGCCTGATTCAGGATAAATTACTAGAGCTAAGGCAGTAAAATGGATCCATTATCAAATCTGTTTGCTTACTTTCTGCACTTCAGTAAGCCTGAGATGGACTCAGTCAACAAGGTAATTCCCAGTTTTATCCTGCTGTCTTTTCACAATGTAACTTTACATTTCCACTAAGTCTACATTAATAAGAGCAGGCAAAGAAAGTCTAGTTTCATTTCTGTTAAACATACATGAAATAGTTTTTTAAAACCCACAGGGTTTTACAAAGTTACTTTGCAGAATTTTCTGGAGGAACCAAACCAGTTCTGTGGTTTGGATTCCTCATTGAAGAGGTACATGTTTCCACACAGAGAAGGGCTGACTTTCTTTAAACAGAAGGGAATTGGTCTCTCTGTTTATGAAGTTAGTTGATCTAAAGTTATAGTTTCATAAGAGCTGAAGAAGAAAGGTTTCAAAGCTTTCTTTGATCAAAGCTGCAAAGAGTGACATTAGAAACAACAGGGGAAAGAATAAAATGAAGCAAACAAAGCAGTATCCCAAGACTTCTGCCTGCCAATTCAACCTCCTAGTGCCAAAAATGGAGCAGAATGTAGACTAACTTATTAAATACACTTTTTTTTCTTTTAAATCAGAGTTATGAGTTACAGCTCTCCAGTTTTTAAGATGTTGACATATCTAACTGACTCGACACACACGAAACATAATTTTGAACTTCTCAGGACTGCTGCCTGCGAGAACGTAAGCAGAGGTGGATTTGCCACCAGCAATGCGCATCCCATTGATACAGCCGCATGCCGCAAATGCACTCTAGGCCACGTGAGTGGGGAGAGAACCTACTGCCACGTGAAGTCCCCATCCAGCACAACACCCATCTCCTACACAGAGTTTAAATACATTCTGGTAATTTAAAGTATAGGCAGGCAATAAATAAACCTCTTAAATTAGCTTCAACGTAAGAGAAAACTACATTTCTATTGCTATTAGAAACCTGAGCTCTTACTTCAAACCATCCACAGCAATTTGCTGTAATCACTGCTGACTACTTGTTATTTTGATTTCGGCAATCTTTGTATTTAATGAGGTAGCTTTATCTTTTTTGAAACTTCAATTTGTTATAAGTAAACAAGGTAGAGAAAAATCAGTTATTGGAAGTATTAGAATAGAGGTTTTCATTTTAGTCAAATCTTTCTCTGATTGTATTATTGCACTTTAAAAAAATGAATCTATTATATCTCAAATGAACTTAAAACAACAAATGTTAATAAGTAACTATAATACTATAAATTAAGCAATTGAAATCTGTCATTTTTTGAATCAGTAAGCTTTTGTAAGTAGTCAAGCAAGTTAAGTTTTTTGCAGAAAAAATGGGGTGAAGTACCTTTAACTAAGTTATCATATCCCACTTTATAAATAAAGTCTAACAAACCATTTCCTGAATTAAGAAAGTTTTTAGTCATTCAAATGTCAGCACCTACAGAGTTTCTGTATTAGCATATTCACTGCAGTTACCCAGAATTCTGTAGAGTGTAACTTTTACTGAAGATTTTATAACTTGTTCAGTGTGGAAAATGTATTAAGTCATATTAGAACTCTCCAGTAATGTTGATTTTCATGAATCTGCCATGCCATGAATCTGTGGTCCAGTTTCCTTCCAAAATTAACTTGATACAAATGATACATAGAAAGTTAATTATGCCATAAATACGAAATGTTTCATTCACCTTTTTCTAAATCTACTACAATGGGAATATTAGAATGGAAAAAATATTTTTATATAATTGCTTAAGTATACACAGCTACAGAATATCCTTATTAGCTAAAAAACCCCACAATTTTGTGTAAATATTTATATTTGATTACGACAATCAAATAAAAATATTTTATAGTTAGTGCTGCAACTCCTGATTTGGGAAAATACAAGTACAAAAAATGTAATTAAAGTAACTGAATTAAAAGTTGGTTTTAAGCTTGTTAATTTAAAATTGAAGTGACTTAAAATCAGTCCCTTGTAGATCCTATTAAGTGGCTGGTATAAAATGATTTAATCTGATGAAGTTTTCTTCATCCTAATTTGAGAATCATTTGTGAAAAAGCTTCTGAACTAAATTATCTTATTTAACATTATTATCATTAATATTACTTATCCAATAACTGTGGGTCAGCAATGCCTTATCCATAGATCATAGATCAGTTCTCTCTAAGAATCCAAAATTGAAATTTTGGGTTGAATTTTCTCAGCTTCAACTGTATACAGCAGGCAAGTCATACTGCAGTCTTCCATTCCTACATCAGAAAAGCACAATTCTTAGGTTTAGGTTTCCAGCAGAAATGTGTGTGAATTGTTTTCCACTTGCATTCCCTACCTGTTAGTAGGTTTTAGAATACAAGTTTTCCACTTGTATTCTCTACCTATTATCTATTATGCAAACCTCTGGCAAATAGCCACACAGGAGATCTCTAAGAAGCAAGCAGAAGCAGTATTGTTGGAACTTGAGTGAAGGTCCCTTTCTTTCAGAATATATCTAGACTAATGCTTTAATGCTAAATTGAAAAAATTAAAGCGCAAATCACTTCTGACCATTAGGACATACCGAACCAGAGGCAGCTGCCTCTCTCCAGCAGCGGTGGAATATTTCTGCACAATTTGTATAGAAACAACAGCAGTTCTTTCAGAGTAAAGTGCAGGATGAAGCAGCATAGAGTGTCCTGTCACTAATCACCCTAGAAGGAAGGTCCTTCTAAATAGATGAATCAATGAAAGAAACTCATGATTCAATGAAATCCATCCTGCAGAGATTTGAAGTATGCGCGAAAGTAAATGTAAATTAGACTATGTACCACCCCATACACAAAAGCTGTTACCTATACTTCTATGCTTTACTGTTGCAGTACCGCACCATTCAGTTTCTCCACAGAGATGAAATGTACTAGAGAAAAGAAGAAAGAAATTTCCATCACAGTACAAGATCAATTTAATCTAATGTATGGCACATGAGACAGGCGAGAACTCGTAGAGCACAGGTCCTGCTGGTTCCCATCAGAACCAAGCTGCTCCTGATTTAGGTGAAAGAAGTCAGTAGTAATGGGTGTCTCTTACGCTCCTACATCTGCTATAAGGCACTCGCTGGTGCACCCGAGGCCCTGACAGTGTGCTCCCACGGGGGGTCCCCTGCTAAATGGGGTGGAAGCACCACTCCCCCCAAGCCGCCCACTCCCAATGCCCCCAAAGTACCCGTAGGGCGGTGCGGCAGGCCCCCAGACCGCATTCATCACTCGGGCCTGCGAGGGCTCAGAGTACAGCCCGTGCTGGCACAATACCAGGTTCATCAATAACTTGCACTGAGACAATTCCTGTTACAAGTTTATTTATAGGCAGGGTAAACCTATAAATATCCAGGAGATAGGCCAAATACCATAAAACGGCCTTTTCCTCCTCTCATTCCACAAAGCAACACCTAGCAATCGCGGTTAGTAAAAGATATTTATGAGGTGTTGTTTCCTGCTCACAGACCAGCTGAGTTAAGAGGCCAAGGACATTCCCGCTTCTTTAATAACCGAGCTATGGCACTGGAGCACAGGGGCTAGGGGCTGCAATCAAGCATTACTAATGTGCTCAGTAGCTTAGGTATTAAGTTCACTAAAGAATAAAAAAGGCCTGGAAAGAACACGTAGGCAAAATGTAATGGATAGCCACAGGTGGGAGGAAAAATCAGCTTTGAATTCTCCCTAGAATAATTTCTTGCATAAGCCTTTATATAAGCTGACAGCCTTTCACATTCTCAGAATAGGATCCCAAAATTCACTGGCAAGGTCTGCACCCTCTGGTAAAAACGGCCCCAAGACCACACTCACCAACTACCATGCTCTTTATTATTAGGGAAAACAGAAATAGCCCGTTACAGGTGGGGTCGGAGCACGGTTTCAACAGCATTTGGGACCGCTGTCACCCACCGGGCCAGCTTACAACCTGGCACACCTGGAGAGGCACCTCGCTCTGTCTGCAAACTGCGTGGCAAACAGCTATGCAGGCAGGGGCGGGAAGGAAAGCTCACCTCGATTAAAGCCTCTCTGGAGTCCAGGCTTTTAAAGAAAGCAGAAAAACCGCAGCGAGCTCTTTGTGCCTCCTGGAATTGCCAGCTCTGCAACAGTACAAGTGCAGGCAAAACCAGCCAGCACCGAGGCACCCTGCTAAGCTAGCAGTGTGTACAAGCACGCCCTTACTTGCCAACAGCCCCAGAGAAGCCTGAGCTCAAACAGAATACTCTAAGATGAAAGGAAAAAACGTGAAGCCTGCCTAGCTTTTGCCACATGAGCGCATTTTTGCTCCGGGGTGCCTTTATACATTTCAAGCCACCCAGTGTTTTTTATGGACAAAACCTATGCTCAGCAAGTCATTTGAAAGTGAGACAGAAGCAGAAGCAGCAAAAAAAGGTATACGTTTGGTTTCACATGCCAGGCTAACGCTTATCTCATTTTTTTCAATATTTGGAACCGTATGCCCAACTGAAGAAACAGGGAAACAATAAAACCAGCATTATTTTAGAGCAGTGCCAGAATTCCTGGTACAATGAGGACAGTGACATTTGCTTCCCTACTCACTCAGGAGGTGGGCAGACACTCCTTCATGGAAGTTAAGAAGGTGTTTTGGTTTCTGCTTTAACTTCTGGGGAAATAGCTTTCCTTCAAGATCTCAAGGAAAATCTTGACAATATTACATGACCATATATCCCTAAATAGTCCAACTTCTCAGCACAGAAAAGCAAATCCCTCCTTTGTTTAAAAAAAACTCCATGATTTTTTAATCTAACTTCATGTCTTGTGGGCCTTTGGCTTCTAGGAGTTCAGGATTGGAAAAGTTGGTTGTCATATACCCGGATCTCACAAGAGAAAACATTTTAAATAAGGAAGAGGAAGAAAGTAACTATTTCTTCACTGGGCAAGCATAGCCAATATAAGCAGCACACAAGAGGTTACAAGAGGAAATCAGTAGTACACAACACAAACCCCAATTTTCAGGGTACTTATCCACTGCTTTCTGAAAAAAATGAGCCTCTTTCTTTGCATAAAGAACAACTGTAATTACTTGGTGTGGAATCTTTTAATTGAAGCCACTGCCAGACAGGAAGAAAACCAAAACCTGTCCTGGAAAGAACCTGCTGTGCTGTGCAGCCCAATTTGGAAGGGCAGAGAGGTGTCATCTCTGCACATTAAGCTGAATCCCCAGGTACGAAACAGAGGGAGCAAAGACAGGCGGCCTTTAGAAATGTCCCAAGTGATCCTCACAAAGTCAGGAAGTTCATTTACCTCACCATTTCATACTTCTAGTAGGGAATATTATTTGCTCTTCCATAAGATAAGACTATAGCACACTTCTGGAAAGCTCCCTCAGCTTAATCCAAATCAGGTTCTAGATGTGCTTAAACACTTTCACAAGCTGATATTTCTTATTTCTGAATGTGCAAAAATTACCAGCTGAGAAGTCTTCTTGATCCCAGTCAGGATTTTGAGATGCTAAGATATATGAGAATGGATAACTTTGGATAGACAGGTGGTTGTTCGTTTGGACCCAAATCATTTAACCCATATGGTGTGGAAAGGAAAGGTCACTGTTTAACAATTACAGCAAAGAAGATGGAAGATATGGAGAATTAAATTTGTTTGCCCTGCTCTGCTTCAGCTGAGTGTCTTTTTTCCCTCTGTAATCTCTTTAGTAGTCAGGTAAAGTAGGGACAATACCACACATCACAGAGAAGGTGCAACAAAACACATGCAACCCTTTGTGCACATCGTGTAAGTGCTATTCATGCGGTCACTTGTTCGCACTGCACCAAGCAGGCCTGGTCTCCTATTGTCATATTGAGGAGAATTAGAAAAAATTCCTCTGGAGCAGGTCAAGTCTATGGTGAAAGGGGCTTAGAAGTATCTAGAAAGACAGCAGAGGTCATCCAGTTGATTCAGAAATAAGATCATGATGTAGCTGATCAAGGAAAATACTGTATTAGTTTTATTATTCTGATCAAATTAGTTGCCCATGCTCTGGCCTGGAAATTAGAATCATTCAAGTGCGGTGCTTTGTAACTCTTTAAACCAAAAAAGTGCTCACCTCTAAACTATTTGCCCTTGGGAAACAGACTCCACACAATGAAACCAAACGCGCTGTCAGGTTTTCCTTAGTCCCATTTTGCACAACCCTTAGAAGCAGCCCAGAGACGCCCCTTCTGCTGCTTGGAGTTGCCAGCGCTGCAGGGCCTGATATGCAGACAGGTGCTGCTGCTCTGCACTGTGTTACTTAGACCTCGTCTGTGCTGGGGACTGTTCAGCCGCCGGCAGCAGGCAGTGAATTCGGCTGCACAATGGCTGCCTAGGCAGGCAAAGCTGGCATGCGTGCTGCTGTACAGCCCAGCCCAATTTCAAGCAGGAATGAACTCCACTTGAGTAGGTATTGGCAGCATATCAAGCTCAAGCTTGTGGAAAGTCTTGCGATTCTGCCCTGCAGTTGTAAGAAGCAAAGAAGAAAAAGTCTCTCTGTACTGCGCAACTGTGCCTGTAAACACACTTCAACACACAGCCTAGAAACTAAAACTCAAAAGTAGATGCTCCTCAACAGTCAGCTGCTAAAAAGAGGGAGCTTCATACTCAGGCATTGTTACATGAAATTCAGAGCTTGAAAAAACAGCCCTGTCAGTCATGTCTCCCTTTCTGAGAGCATGGCACGTTATCCCTGGGTGGTACACCCCGCTGATTTTTAACCACCTCTGCCCTGTCTCACCAACTTCCTGCCTTGCTGGGCTCCAGCTCGAGCTACCCAGACAGAGCAACCAGAGCGCAGGGAGCCTCCAAGGCACAACAGCAATCAGGATCATGAAAGCACAAAACCTGATTCTCACCTGTTTGAACTTGATCATCCTTGCCCTTACTGTGAAGATGCCTAAGCAAGGTCATGCCCAAAGTCAGCTGAAACTGAATTGCTGCAAGGCAAGCTCTGCTGAGGGGAGATGGGTTTCATCATTTTTTTGGGCCAGAAAGGTTCACCTGACCTCCTGCATGACAAAGGCTGCTGCAGAGAATAGCTGCTGGGAAAAGGCACCTCCTTCTAACCTGGCAGTGAGGTACCAGCAGGCCAGGGCAGGTCCAAGATCGGTCTCTCCGGTCCCCAACTGGGAAGAAAAAGGGGTGTTCACAATATGGCCAACACTCATTTTCTTTCCTCACAACAAAACAAGCCAGCTCAGGTTGCCCTTGAAATCCATTTTGCTAGGCTGCATTTCCTCAAAGTAACCAAGCCTCTGAACCCTTGAAATTGCTCCCTCTTCTCTCCCTCTAACACTTTTGCCCAGGGAGAGGAGGCTTAATGCTTGCCTGCCAGTTTCTTCTCCTTGCATTCTCTCTTTTCCTCTGGTTCCTCAGGCTAGCTAATTCTCCCAGGTTTAAGGGCTTGGATTCACAACACACCTCTCAAGCTTTTCCTTCCCTAAGGTAAAGCTTAAAGCACCAGAGACTAGGTAATAAGGGAGTAGACAAGCCATTAAAGACTAAGTTACCTGGACTAGACTGCAGCTACCTCCGTCCACGTCCCCTTACAATGTTCCCTGAAAGTTCTACGTTCTTTCCCTTTTCTTTGCACTCACCTGCCATACACCGAGATGGTGAGTCCTTGCAGCAGAATGGCACTGCAGCACTGTAACACCGCCCATACTCCCTGCACAAGCCACCTACATTACAAGCCAAGGTCCGAAGGAAGGGGAAGCATGACCTACCTGTCTCACCTCACTCAGAGGAGAAGCAAATGGATACACAAGAGCCTAGAGAAATTAGGCAGAGCTTTGGACCCTGATCCAGCTGATGAGCTGTCTAGTTGATTTGCAATGAGAGGTGTGCTCCCTCACAAAGAAAAAAACACAGGAATAAGACATATTTAGTCACAGGGCATAGAAGAAAGGAGAGATCAGGTGGGAGCATGAGAGCGTTTCAAGGCTGAAGAACAAATCACAACTGTGAGGCTCAGCCAAGTCTCTGATGGAAGGATTGAGGCACAAATATGGAGGCAGAGCTGAAGAGTTTGCAAACTTCCCAGCTCCAGTTCTCCATGAGGCAACTCCTGCAGTTCTGCAAGGAGCACCAGATCTGCCAAACAATAAGACATAGATACATAGATACATATCTTACCTAAATGTTAATAACTATAGCAAAATGCCAATATAGAAAAATACTACTGCTAACTCAAGGCAAGAGTCCAGCTCCTACTTATTTTACAGTAGCTATTTCCCAATGTCTGTGAGAACCTAGGTCATACAGCTTTTTTACATCATTGAACAACAGAGCCCTATCCTCTGACAGAGCACAGGAATCCAGCAAAGACAAGCGATGCTCAAGAGCTCTAACACCCTCTCCACAGCCAGTTTCAGGACCAGTGCACTGCTACAGCACTACTTCTCTATTTTGCCAGACCTGTTTTCTCTTTTGTGATAGGAGAGATAATTATACTTTCCAATACTCCTACAATCTTTTGAAAACCTCAGGAGACAAGCGCTACACAAGAGCAGTGCCATTACTTACAATGACTCTTCTGGCTGCACATGGTGAGAGAAGGCAAAATAGCTCACAGGTAGACCAACAGAGAGAAGAGCTGGAGGAAATTAGGGACTGGGATAAATAGGCAGGGCAGCCCCTGAATTTTTTAACTAGCAACAATCAGCTGACACTGCTCCCATTTAATTTGGGGCTGCATCAATATCTGCTTAACTCTGAAGTTCAAACTACCCCATCAAGCAGAGATTAGGTCACCTATTCCCACGATACCAGTAGCCTCCTTTTTTATTCTGTGTAGAAAATGGGGAAAATAATTGTTTATCTCCAAGAAGGTTGTATAGGTGATGGAAGAAACCAGTGTCCTATGTCAGTAAATAAGCTAGTGCACAGACAGCAAACTGATAACCTGAAACTAGACCTGTCACAAGTTGGTAGCCTTACTGGCCACTGAGACACATCACTAATTTGGGCTGGTTTTGTGTATAGGAGGAGAGTGATGACATTCGCCAGGTCCAATGTGCTTTGCTAGACTGGGTAGAGTGCTGCACATGGGGCCATGCTGAACCATGGGGGAGGGATATAGTGGCCCATGACCATGCTGAAATCAGTCGAATTAAGTGCAAGAAATATGAAAACCATGGGAGGGAGCTCTTAATTTATTGCTGTGTGAGACACAGTGGGGGTTTCTGCAGTCCTTAGTGAGACATAAAAGTAGTTTGCAAAGGAAAAGTGAAACGGCATTTAACAGTCACAGCCTGATCTCTGAAATTGCAAAGAATAAAATGAATGCTAACTTGAAGAGGGAGGAGGGGAAATTTTCCCATCCCCTCTTGCCCCCTACATCACTCACTGCAATGAGCTCAGGTGAATAATACAGATTGATGCATTTGTCTTACACATGCTTTCATACTCATAGTGATTATGAGGGGGAAAAACCCCAGAGAAAAAATAAACCCAAGGACTGTCTTTTACAAAGTTCAGAGTGGAACACTTTCAAGAGTGGGTGTTTGCTGCAGGTCCCTGTGAACTGAGCTCTTTTTTTCCTTGTCCCTCTCATTTAAGCCTTCACTTACATTATGACACTCCTGCTGTTATGGGCTCACTGAGGAAATGGCCGAGGAAATATAAAAGCCAACTGAAAGAAAAATACTTGTTCTTAGTCTGTATCTGTTTAAGGGTACAGCTGCATAGCACTAAATTTCATTTCATAGGGCAGATGAGAATCAAGTGCCGTGATCAGGTTTAAGAAATTCTGTAACGCTTTGTGGAACCGGATGTGGCCCAAAATTGTCAAATTATAGTAACCAGCGTGAAGCAAGGCAATGTACCTCACCAGTGGCGTGGTTAGAAAGTGTGACAGTTCATCTGAGACATGAAGTAGAAAAAGTATCTATTCCAGAGGCTATTTTAGCTCTCTTTGAAGGAAGGATAAAATATCCTCACTGAAGAAAAAAAAACCCAAAACCAAAAACATGGATTTCTCTTACAATGATTCTGGAATGATCTCTTCCTACCTTCTTCTCTATTGCTTTTTTGTTGTTTTTTTCCCTAGAAGCCATAGGGTTTAACACCATAACTGCAAATTAAAATTTGACAAATTTGTTAAACTCCATTGTAGAACCTCATGAAGGTTTGGTTATTAAAAATGCTTACAAATATAATTATTGTTTTAAAAAAATGCATTCATTAGAAATCAGCTATGTGGGGAAAAACAGAAGAAATAAATCCCAAGGATTCCCTTTTGGAAAGTTCAGGGAAGGTGACGTTTTCAAAAGAAGAATTTTGCATTATTCATCTGTCTTCCCTTAATTTTTTTAATATATATATTTTTTAATACACTGCCCAATTTCGACCAATGCTAAACAAAAGGTGGCAATCCCTATGATTTTTTAAAAAACCTAGTGTCTGAACAGGAGAAAGACTGGACACGGTGCCTCCATTGTGGGCAAAAGCCAGCAGAATAGGGGTGTTCGATGCTTGGCACTGGCCAGCAGGTCTGTCAGCACGTGTGTACTAGACAGCCCCAAGCATGTGGAGAGCATGCAAGGTATTCTCTGGAAGGTGAAAACACATTCTGAAGAGTTAGAATAATTCTTGGGTTGAGGCAAGAGAAGTTAGCAGATAAAGGACTGAAACTTGAATCCAAGCTTACTGGTTCTGCTTATTGCTCTGCCACCTGGAACATGCTGCTTTACTTGTAATTCTCTTTTACATAGCCCCCAATCCAAACATTCCTCAAAATTGATGTGACTGAAAAAGTATTTAATGGCAGTGAAGAAAAAGTCTGTGTACTAGTAAATAATAGCACACGTACAACAGTTGAGAGAGGCACACAAATATCACCGCTGTGTGTTCCTATACCTGTAAGTCCCTCTCTCCCGTAACAATCTTAGCACATTACCTGTGATGACCATCATGGAGCAAAGGAATCCAAACACATACAGATTGGCCAAGGGACTCTCTCCAGAGCATGAGATACAGCTGAGGAAACTGTCCCTATTGAAAAAACATAAACATCTGAGCTGCTTCAGTTTTCTGAGGAAAGCTCAGGTTTACCCAGAAGCAACATGTTGGTTCAGATCCATCTCGACCGTTTACAGACACTGACTATCTATGGTTAACCAAGAAGTATATTTATTTTTCACACAGTAGGCTTGATTCTTCTCCCGAAGACAAATGGAATAAGACTTGGTTCCCACATCCTTGATCCTACAGATATGGCACGCACAGAAAGAAGTGCTAAACAAAATCTGCATTCTGTTTTACATGAGAGCTGAGAAAGAGAAAGCAGAAAAAGAAATAACAAAAAGCCCCAAAACAAGGAAGAAAAAAGCAATAGGATGGACTGAGAACATTCCACAAATTCACAAAGGTATTTGGCTCCTGTTTCAGCATGTACGATGCTTAGATATCTTCACAGAATTGAGCTACCGTCACCTCTGTGATTCTCTGCAACAATAGCATTGCATGCTGTTTAGTTAGTTTCCTGATATGCATCTCTCAAAGAACCAAACCAGACATGACTAAGTTATGAAGATGAAGATCAGTGTCTTCCTCTTGTAAACTCTTGAGTGACTGTATAAATGCTCATTGAAAAAAAAAAAAAGGAAAAAAAAAACCAAAACAAAACAACACTGAATGAAAGACCAAAGACCTCTGCTGTACAGAGAATGCCACATTCATGTCAAGTCAGCTTAAAACATCAGCAAAGCAGGTGCTTGCCTGCATACAGCTGACTGTAGAGTTGACTGTAGACTGAAGAGTAGCCTTTGTATGTCTGATTCAACGTCCCTTTCAAACCAAATCATTCTCAGTCTGATTTTACATATCTGAATGGTTCAAGTTGGGTGACTGAAGGAAAAATTTTGATACAACTAACTTATTTAAGAGCACTAGATACAATCAAGGGAAGAGCGTGCTAGCAGGACCAGGAGAACCTGGCAGTATGGTAGTGGAAACAGTGGGTCTAAGAGCAAAAGCTCTATTATAATTAAGAGAAAGTATTGCTACATTTCTAAAGGAGGAGTTCTGCCAAAAGCTGAGTAGTTATTAAAAATGTGATTTAAGTGATCAAATTAGATTAAAAGTCATTGTCTCTCAGCTGAGATGTAAGCACCAAACGTGCGTCTGTCTACTTCATTACAATATGAATGAAAAAGACTGAACATAAACTGCTATTTCCAGGTGAGGGAGAGAAACTTCCTAAATCACGCTAATTCTGTCATCAGCTGTTAACTGACCATACTTCCATGCACTGATCTAAGTAAAAAAATAAACAGGTACTAAAGTGGGATACTGACTTCCGTGGGTCTTTATTATATACCTAATCTGTGCTGCTTAGCTGGCGCAAATTCAGATGTGAGTTTAAAAGTAAATAGTTTAAGCTATGCTGAACTATGGAGCATGACCTAACAAGCCTGGTGGGAAGGCACAAATAGAAGGACAACAGCGGTTTCGGTAAGAAAGTGAAATTAAAAGCCAGAAGCACCTATGAAATCATCATGAAATCTACAGAGCAAAAGTAATGAAAAGCAAAGGAAGAAGGGGGGAAGGAAAGTCATGTATATATCACAGCTGGATGATTCTTAAACCAGAACTTCAACTGTTCAGCAGCAATGCAAAACCAGAATACATTAGGGTCAGATTTATGCCAGCTAACTTTGCTCACTTACCATGTCCGGCACAAGATACATGCTTATATTGCTTCTGTAGATAATAGAGACAGACATGTATCTCCTGAGGGTGACATCTCCCACCTTAAAATCAGCATCTGAGATACAGATCTGTCTAAGCTGAAGTTCTTAGGTCCCCTCTGAAAGTCACTGAATGCCCTGATTTAGTCTTCAAAAGTGATAGCGACCTGCCAGCATATCTTCAAATTCAAGGGGCTACTGAACATTCACTAAAGACACTCATTTCTGGGAGCGCGTAAGAATTTACTTATTTGTGAAGATCTTGGCCTCTCTTTTTTGAAAGCTAACTACAGTATGAGTAGTAACATACAGTATACAGTAAGTAACATACAGAGTTTACTTTAACTACAGTACAATACTTCAGAATCTTTACTCTGGTAAGTAAACTCTGATATTAGGCCCAACATTCTGCTCACTGCATGTTTCTTTTCCTTCAGCAGGATTGCTGACATGAAACAGGGTCTATACAACAATTATTTCAGTAAAAGTTTCTTGACCTTGTTAAAAATTAAGAAAACTATTGCATTCAGCAGTTGGTTCCCTGTGCTAGAGCAGGCCCTAACTTTGCCTCTTGCTGTGCATGAGCAGTCTCGCGTGTCCCCTCACCTCTCTGTGCCCCGGCTGCTGCATGGGTAAAACCGAGGCAGGCTGCCCTGCGTGAACGGGGGCTGAAGGGCTTAGGAGAGACCTTGAACTCCTTCTCAAGCAGGAGCTTGCCATTGCTGTCCTCTCCCAGGGCTGCGTGTCCCACCTTGTCTAGGAACCCTAGGAGACTTAATGCAAATCCTGTGGTTTTCTGCACATGAGCAGGCTCCAAAGGTTAAATACTGATACATCTACACACCCATGCGCCTGCAGTATCCACTGTCTGCACTTGCTTTCTCTTGGCAAAGACTGCATGAGTTAAATATGAGATGTGAAGGGGAGACGGGGCAGCTCTCGCGGGACACATATCATACCCGCAGCCAAGCGTTTGGGAAGCATCATGGTAAAGTCAGTCATCTTTATCCACAATTCTGACTTTACAAACTCTTAGAGAACTCCATAATCATACCATCTGTGGATGTATCGCAAGCTGCAAGTGATCATTTTACTCCAGAATGCTTTGAAAGCAGCCGGTGATGAGTGTTCCACACAAGAGGCAGTCAAGCCCCAGGACAAGTATCATTAGCATTCAACTTATCCAGAGCCGAGAAGCAGTAATAGGAAATGTACTTTGGGCACTTATTAGTTGTCTTTTTAACATGACTTACCAGCAAGAAAACAGAAAGGCCATACTTCTGATTGTCTTGCACCAAGCTTTAGCCACAGCATAGAGGCAGTGCACGCTGGTGTTAGAGTGCATGCAAAATGAGCCTTATACAACATCAGAGATCACCAAATATCCACAGATAGGACTGTGGGACTCCAGCCCACAAAAATCTTCTCCAAAACACAGATTTCGCTGGGCATAAGCCAGCTACACAGAACGACAGCCCAGGAGGCCACGGCAAATGAGAACTACAAAGAGGAAAAGCTTGCCATAGTGCAATTTTTCCATCCTACTGTAAGAAGAGTGGAAAACTGAAGAAGAAACAGGCTTTCTAATGACACCTCAGGGATGAATCTACAACCTTCTGCGGGAAGGACTGACTTTAGCTGAGCTGGTTCATGCTCAATACAGCCAGCAACCCTTCCTCTCAAAGCTGTAGACGTGGTATATACGTGTACATCTATACATGTACATACTGTATCAGTGAGCAGAAGCAGGGGAGCATCTCCACTCTTAATGGGAACTTCTCTCTACTATTAATGACAAAATTTCCATCTTGCATCTCAAAGCTGCCAAGTACCAAAAAATTAGAATATCTCATCCAAGGAGTGATTTCAGGCAATGTTCAGCAAAACACCAGGCTACTACACTGCTTGGACACAAACTTAACATAGATTTCCCAGTAGTGCTGCTGAGATCAGTACAGTTACTCCCCTGTGTGGCATCAGGCATGTCCTTTAGGGGCTTTGGTTGAAGCTTTGGCTTCCATTTCATTGCAACTTACATCAGTATTGCAAACGGGTTTAGCAAGCATTCAAGTAAAGCAGCAAGTACCTTACAACTGCTTACTGTCTACTTTTGCCGTTGCTTTTCCCTAGGTAGCATGGTATATGTAAGATGAAAGAATCAAACCAAAAGGAGCAAAGAACATGTGTGTGTGTACACAAGTAAACCAAACTGTGTTCTTTACCTGCAAGACCTACAGATGGTTCTGGAGGTTACAGACCAGCCATGACAGCCTAGGAATCAAGTATTTGATCTCAGTTCTTAGCTCGATCTTAATTTGCCTGAGGAATCTTAGGGAATTGACTTCCACATGCTGTGTTTCCCCATAAAGAGCAATTTACATTGATGTTATCAAGAATTTGGAAAAGTGGAAGTAACCAGCTGAGGCAAGGCCTGGAGGTAAGAGCAGGGGAAACTTCAGACACACACAAATGGACACTTGCTCCAGGCTTTGCACTGACACTTATTCTGCACTACTGCCTTACAAACTCATGCATCAGGCAACCTGGTGCTTACTTATTCACACCAGGCCCAGATGGGTATCTGTGCACCTAGCAAAGCATGGCTTTTTCTACTGGGCACAGAAACGCTCCAGAGTGTAAAGCATGACAGGAGATTTCTGCTCAGAGGCTCTGGACGATGGTGCCAGCTCAGGTGCTGCTTCACACATGGCCTGGAGGTCCACAGCTTGCTCAAAAAATACGTGCAGGTGCAAAACCGCTGGCAGATAGCAATGCTGTCCAGTAATTCAGATCACCTTAGCAGAATGTAGAAAGGACACCTAAAACTGGGTAACAGGACTAGCACAGACTGCAAAAAAGGAAGCTTTTGCTAGAGGTACAATTGGAACAAATTGCAGACCTGTTATCAACACCAGGTTTACATGGAAGTGCAATGAACTTTTTTCTTCATTCCTATAAATTGTACCTGTCTGATCATCTGGTTACTTTCTTGGGCTCCATTCTTTATAGCAGAGAGGCCACACCACATACACACAAAAAAAATATATACTTTATAAATTCTTATTCCTCTTTGAAACCATTGTATTTAATTATGCCTGAGTGGCAGGAGGGCTAGTGGATCTGGGTCTGTATGTAAAAGTGTGTTCACTCTTCTTTCTCCCAGCACGTAGTGCTATCAGCTTTGGCCATATGAAATCATGGAGAAAACAGAAGAGTTTTTACAAGCTCCACCACACAGAGGAAATAGGAGTGATAGCCCCCCCAAAGCTACCACGTTAAAGTGACCAACAGTCTACAGCCGCTGTGGAAAATGCCCAGGCGTTCCTGTTTCCATCATTGTTTAGCTCACAGTTCCCCTGTCAAGTGGTCCATTGGTCAAAGAGGTAACTCTGAATGCTACTCTGTGGCTCTGCGGTGCAGTCTAGCTACAGCTCTCTAAATCGAGGTGTAAAAGGACAGGAACATTTATTAAAGGTTTCCACTACAGAATAAGAGCTCAGTTTTTGCAGCTTGAAACAACCCCTACTCACAACATGAAGCAACTGCAACCACAGCAGGGTTTGAGCAGGAAGAGCCTTCACAGGGGGGCTAGTGAAGGACGAGTGAGGGAAGGTGGTTCTGTCACCAATGCAATGCTACCACTTAATTTTTCCACTCAAGTCAGTCGCACCATGACCACTGAATGACGATATATAAACTCTGTGAGAGGGGGGCAACAGTAGACACTTTTTCTCTGCCTTGGCAAAGAAGCCACCAGCAATGAAACTCCAAGCTGCAGAAATCCTCATCATCTTCTGGCTTGGCATCTTCACTGCGCACGTGGTGAAAGGTAAGTTTACAACCCAAGAGGAAGACAGGAATTGCTCCACATTGCCCTAGTGGTCTGATGAGGAGGATTCATTCTCAGCCAGACCTGATTCATAAGATAAAACTTGCAAGAACTCCAGATCAGAACTGCAAGAAAGGCAGCTTTATGGGAGATTTCATCTGATGTCCTGTCAATTAGTGGCTGGCTTCTGCATTAATGCAAGGAGAGTTTCTGTGCCTTAGAACGCTGAAAGGGTTTCTGTGCATTATTCTCTCTCTTAAAATCATGAAATCTTAAAGACATGTCTTTTAATCGCACTGATGCCATATAGCAACAAGTTCTGTATGTTAATAACATTTTATGAAAAATATTTCTTTAATAAGATGTACTTTTTTTTCTTTATTAGATGTACTATTTTTAAATGTATTTTTTATGTTATTTGTATTTGTCTTTAACTATATGGCCTTAATCCCTTTAATGTCTCTATTTTAAAAAGTTCTTCTGGTTCTGTATTGCATACTGCCTAGTTGCTAATTTCTAGTCAAATATTTTGGTAGAGATAGGCAAACTATGAACAAAATCTGCAAGGGAGAGAAATGGATTTATACAACATCTTCTCTTTCTTCCTGATTTCATACAATTTAACATTTTATTTGAGACCATTTATGAGCACTGAGATGAGCCATGTTTATTAGCTATGCTTTAAATAAGTTTGTCTACAGTGATGTTCAGGTCTGTGACTTTTGGATTAGGCTATGTGTATCATGTGAAAACATGAACATACACGCATAAGCACATGTCATCTTACACACAATCAGATTCATGCAAACAAGCACATAAAAATCACAGAAAATGCTCATACGCAAGCCATATGCAAACCCACAAAAATATGCAGAGAAGCACACAGAAAAGGCATCTTCGCAAAACCACACCAAAACCAAACTGAGACCTGCTAAACATTCACAAGATTATGTAGCTACGCACTATGTTGACCTAGTACCCCTAGAGCTCGATCAAACTACATTCTCATATATTGATTAATGCTACTGCTGTTCATCTCAGCAACATGTGGCTTCATATCACAGACTGCCAGTTCGTAATGTCATTCTCCAGGTTGTATAATTTGTCATAAACATTACCAAGTCTGAAAAAGCACGCTGAGGTGGTGTGCAAGAGATAGAAAAAGGATTAGAAAGAAGAATGATTAAAAAACAAATGAAAAACCCCAAACAAACACATAAAAAGGGTAGTTATAGGTGCAGAGCAGTTTGGGTTTGTTTCAAGGCTTAGAGGAGCTCTGCTGGTATTCCCTGCATGCATTCCCTGGAAATAGTTTAGTAGTAGAGAAAATACTTCCAGGACTAGTAAGGATCGCTTGACTATCTTTGAGCTCCTTACTGCCACATTTTGAAAAACAATCTGAGTGAGGCAGTAAGATACATATTTGTAATAAATTATTGAAAAATATATCGTGTTAACTCATGACTAAAGCAAGATTAGAAGAGGTATTCCTTCAAGCAAACAAAATCTCAAGAATTAGCTATTCTACCAGTACCTGTGCACTGGCTATGCTATAGCTTCTCCAAAAGTTGATGTGTGTTTGCCTCAGCTATGCCAATTATTTCAAACAAAGAGAAGCTCACAGATGATGAGATTATGTGAAGCAGGTTTTATATTTAGCAAGTTGTACCTGAACAGCACTTGGGCTTTTCTCAAGCCAGTTTCTCTATAGATTCTTTAAAAAGAAACCTCAGAATACAGCAGTGTTCTGTTTGTCCCCCTCATGCCTTCCCGAACTTGTCTTTGATGGGTGGGAGAAAACCAGAAACCAGCAAGCCGAGGCTTCCAGTAATACATACATGTACTCCATCTCACTTAAATGAGCTCCTGTTTTTAGTTATCATCATGTAAGGTAACAACTGCCCAAAGAATTTTAAACTGATATCGTGATCCCCTTTATTAATCACCAGTGCTTTTCCTGAAACGTATGACAATGTTGGAGGACAAAGAGGATTACGTAGCACTCCATTGCCTATCAAATGAGACTTACAGGCAGAGTACGCAAGTACTTAGTCTTCTGGCAGATACAGCTCCCTTTCTTTCAACAATTGTTTTTTTAATGCTAGTTCTAGATGTCCAGTGTGAGACAAGTGCCTTGCTTCCCTTGCCTTCACTGGGGAAGTGAAGGAAATTACTGATCCACATTAAGATGACATTTGGAAATCCACCCAGTAAAGGTGCCAGTTCTAAGCGCTACTCCATATGGATGCTTACGTGCAGATGATACAGACTTAATTATGAATGATGCCAAATACCTTTTCTGCTATGGAAGCAGCAATTCCCTAGAAGCAGAATAATTATACAATTGTTCAGGAGAACATGTGAAGATTAGTATAATAACTGAAATAGCAATAACACTTTAGAGATGGTAGGATACATCACAAAAAATATTTTAAGCTCTCTTGTATCACTGATATTGTGGCTGTCCATCATGAGACACTCAAGTTCTAAACGCAACTAGAAATCTGGTGGAATTTATAATTTAGTATGTAATTATGGCTAACTATGAATATAGTATTGACTGCCTTTGTCATTTATCTGTTTTTCCCCTTCTAGGGAGCATCGCAAGTCAGTCCATGCACAAATCCAATTGCGTAGAGCTGTCTACGCGGAGACTGAACATCCAAAGTCTTGTCAACTATGAAAGGAAAGAATTTCCAACAAAGGCCATCATGTTAGTATCCGGTGCACAGTTCACCTTCAGACTCACCTATGCAAACATACTACCATCAAAAAGGGAAGGGGCATCAGAAGACACTTCATGGCCTAATTCACTAAACAATTTGGCCGGTTCAGGTCACCCTTCCAGTTCCCCCATGAAGCTGTCACCTGGCAGCTGAGGGAATGAGGGGAGAGGGGTGGGCCTCAGAGGGCTGGGAGATGTGCACTGCTCACAGACACTGGCAGAAATATCACTGAGCAACCAGATCTTTTGTGCCCAGAAAGTGGGGGAAAATCTCAGCAAGAGGTTGGGGTGGAGCAGTCAGAAGCCCAGTGCACTGAACTGAGCCAAGGAGAAAGATCATGTGGAAAAGTTTGGGGTAACTCTGCCTCCTGCTAGGAGCTGTATTTGGTCTTTTGATCCCACAAGCATGCATTTTTATCAAATCTGGGATCTGCTCCTGGGAGGTAAATCATGATTTCTTATAAAATCTCAGAAAACCAGCTATGCTCCTTTTTTTAAATATCAGTATATGTGCACATGATCATGTATGGTACATAAATACCTATGCCATAAATAGGGAACTAATGTTGCTAACTTCCATTATTCCAACTAACAACTACAAACTCCAGAACGTGATATGGTTTTACCACATTGTTCCTTGTGTTCTGCATAAAAATCAAGAACAGTAAACCTGCATTTGGAGACTGGAATTTAATGGCTGCCTGGTTTGCTTTCTTTCTTCCTGTAGGTTTATTGACACAAGAGGTATCAAGACCTGCGTAAGCCCTGATCAGAAATGGGTACAGTTTGCTATAAAGAAAATAGACCAGAAACGTACCACCAAAGGCAAATCTAGACAAGCATCTAAGGCCAAGTAAACAGAATCATCATCAGTGCTGCACATAACAAGGAAGAAAACCTTACCATCTACTTTTAATTCCTATTTATGAGATGGCAATAAAATTTCTGAACAAACATGAACTCACCAGAATCTGTTCATCACTGGCTGAATGAACGTCTGCTGACTTCTTCATTTTATAGCTGGACTCTGTTACACTGTTTATTTTCTGAAATGCTTGCACATATTTATTTACAATTGAATGTAGATATCTTCTCATCCTTTTCTGACCAGTACAGTATTTAAAGGTGAATGGCAGATAGTTTCACATACTGTAGGAAAGAGGATGACCTCCCACAGAACTGGACGAGTGTGGACCTCCATCTCGATGGAGGTCAGAATATTCTGCATTGAGTACTGGGTTTGAGAAGGTGCTGTATAATTTAATGGTTACTCATACCTATGTAATCTACAGGTAAACTAATCTCATGCTTCAGGATGTCACCTCATCAGTGCAATATTCAGAAGATGATCCTTAGGCCTTCTATTTTTATACACAGTATTGCATTATTAGCTCAGTCCACGGTGATGTATGGATACTCTCACCAAGGGACGACCTGGAGTAATTCAGGGTAATTCTATGAATGTAACTCTGTTCAGCCTTGTACCAGGGAAGACTTATCCTACTTACTGACTTCTGTGAAGTTACTTCAGTTTCACCCTTATATGAGACAAACCTGAAACAACTGTTTTACTTTTTCCTTTGCTTTTCTCTGAATGAGAAAGAACAAACGACGTCTGGAATCTGTATTTCACAAACTCATAGGAACTCCCTGCCCTAAAGAACTATGTATATGTAAATATCTTATATTTTAAAAATTGATAAATTCTACTAATGGAAGATTTTGAATTTTAATAAATTTACTATAAGCCTAGAATCAAATGGCACATTTGTCTGTTTGTATGTAATGCAGATGGAGACTGCTGAAATGCATACCAAGATGACAGCACAGATGTGAGAACTTTAGGGCATCTAGAGCTAACACTACTGCCAACTCATGACTCAGATTGTTCAAAAGCAATCTGATCCTGAGCTTTCTACACCACATTTCAGGTGTAAAGCCCATATTTTAGACAATACCTCTTCAAAAGTTCAGGTACTTCAAAATCAGAGTTCATACAACCCTAGAATGATCCTCACATGACCGGAAGCAGACATGGGGGAAAAAAGAGAAAAAAAATGGCATTTGAGCAGCTTGAGAGGTAGAGGAAAGGTATAGGCCAAGAGGCTGCAGGAATAAACTTCCCCTCATATTACTGCATGTATTGTAGCCTGCACTGCTGCTAAAATATAGAGTTTCATCGCAAATAACCTCTTAGTGATACACGTAAAACTACAGCACTTCCAAACTACACTATAGAAATAAGATCACGTTACTCTAAAAGCCAGTTGCCTGCTCTGGCCAAGTCTGCAGACAGAATTTGTCTCCAGTGGCCTACGTTTTGTCATAGCTCAGTCCTGTGTAGGGAAACGCATTTAGTTTTCACAAACCAGTTCAGGTTTTAAAGCAGTGCTACTGCTCAGGCAGGGAAGAGAAGGATGACTGTATGTGTCACACTACAGAACAGAGCCAAGGCAGGCTCCTGAGCCTCCACTACATGGAGCAATGCTTCCTTACTGAGGTTCTTGATATCAACTATACTAGAAAAAAAGTCATTGCTATGAACTTGGTAAGGAGAGCTTTACAGGTAGAAAGAAATGTTGAGATAAGATGTTTCTGGAGTACAGTGATATATAAATGGATGTTTATTCATTTTGAGCCACCCATCTCAAGGCCCCAGTCCCTCATATTATAGACAAGAGAAACACTTCTGTCCCCTTCAGCATCATCAGACTACCAGCAGGCTACAAAACCAGGTCACCTATAAAAGTATTTTTATGGTAAGCTCTCTCAGATGAATACCATCAGCTTCCACTGATCAAATTCATCCAGGACCAGAACTAACATGCTTTTGGCAGGCAGAATTTGAATACCTTTGCTCATACTCAGTAGTATCTTATCCTGGAATTAATCTTGCTGAAATGAATATAATTTTTTTTTTTAATTAGGACTATCATAACCTGAGGATATATTAATTAACCATCACATAGCAATTAATATTTTATATCTGCTCATCCTCATCACAGTTCATAGCATGATTAATAATAATTTTTAAGAGTGAATCATCCTACTTAATAATTACATCTTGTTTGTTAGACCTTGCAAGATCTGTAACGATCCTTGTGCGCTTCTTGGGAGTTAATTACTACGGGTGATCAGTGCTCTCAACACCTCTTTCTGCTCAGCCAGTAAACCCCAGGGACTGCCCCGTCTTTCCCTGACCATTCTTCACCCCAGTCCTTGCTGTGGTCCCAGTTGTGTGCTCCTTTTGTCATCTCTAGCTGTGTGCAATCTGGAAGCTTATCTGTAATGGCACTGCTCCTGCCTAGCACTTTTTCCCTGAGGCTCTCAAAATGCTTTAGAAAGAATGGAAAATATGATTAAACCTCTTGTTCACACACACACAAAAGGAAAGTGCAAAATGAAGAACTAGAATACTGCTGTTGTAGTGGAGGCAAGTAAGAACCACAGTCTTGGTCTCTCCAACATCCTTATGAAACATCCCACTTAGAAAACCAGAAAGTTAGGCTCCAAGGTACATTTGAAGGTCTGAGGCTGTGGTTGCACTGATGTCCTCCCTGCACATGGCTGCCCACGATTTCTTCTCCAAGGGAGGCAGGGAGCTCATGGTGACTGCTTCCCTTCCTGCTCATCCTCTGCTAGACCGCAGCCTGTAATATGAACGCTGATTTTCTTTGACTCCTTTTGTAAGATGTGTGCACCACTTTGCCAAAAAGAACCCTCCAAATACACATGGCAGAGCAGGGAGCAGCAGTATTTGAAATAAGTCAACCATTTCTCTTCTGTCACACCATTCACACCATTTCCAAAGGGACTGAAGAGATGCACTGTGTTCGGATCTTTAGCACAGGGGAAAGACAGCAGAGAGCACAGTGGGCAAACCCTCGACCTGTGTATTCACAGCTTCATTAACTTCAGAGGCAGGCAGGACAACTACCCACCCTTTTGCAGATGCTGGCTTTTTGCATTAAAAAAAGTATACTTCCTGGACAATGACTTCATGTTGCTGCAGCTGTATTCTTTTCACTGTGCTTTTATAATTAAGGAACTGTGAAGCTAAGGGTTTACAATCACAATGAGCTTTCCCAGACACTGTCACTACAACATTCAATCCCTAGCCCCCAGTGATGAGCTGGGATATTCCTTGATGAGTTTTTTGCAAGCCTTCTTATCATTTGTGCTTTGCTTTACACTGGAGGTTTTCATTAGCTGACCACCTATCTTAACAGATTGCTCAAGACCCTACATGGGAAGAAGAAAAGGCAGGAGGACTGAGTATCTGTGTACAAATATTAATACATTGGTGATGCTATTTTGCCAAATATTGGTACATTACAAGTAAGGCATATTAATTCAGCAAATACTTTCTTCTCACATCCCCATGGAACAATGCACCACATGGATTTTGGAAAGCTAAATCTTATATTTTAAATTGAAAATTAATTGATTACTTAATCCAAATTATTGGGGTTTGAAACAGAAGACCCTAATTCAAATTTTATGGCAAGCCAGTACAGGAGAAGGTGAGGGGGGTAACAAACAGGAAAGGAGTGACATGGAGTTGTTTCAGGAGAAAGTGGTTTCAGGTACTGCCTTTAAGTCCTTAATAAGTCATAGCCTTTTAGCAGCTCACTTGCTCCCTTGAGTTATCATCTCTGCTCTGTGGCACGTGCACTAGGGTAACTTTCTCATCACCTTGGGGAAACAGAAGCTTAAAAGATGCACCGTAAACCTGGAAGCCCCAAGCTGTACTCTTCCATGAGCAAATTTTTAGGCATCAACAAACTGAAAACATCTGAAATTACTACACTGCAAGCAGTTGTCAGTATAATTCAGAACACGAATTTTAGCTGGGCATTTGAGTTGGACAGTGTGTAAAATTCTATATAGCATGCTCTATGACCAGCACCACCATTGCTGCATGCCCCAGGGAGCCCATCCACTCTCTAGGTCTGTCTAAGGTCCTTCCTGCAGCAATACCTGACCTGCTCTGAGGGCACCCTTCTGACTCCTCTTACTGCCTACCGTGATGCCTGTGCACTTACTGAGAGCTATTTCTGTCTGTAGTTTCCCACCCCATGCTAACTTGAATTTCAGTTAGGAGATCTGAGAAGAGGGGAACAGACATGCCAGGATAAGAACTACAGAGGCTGTCCAGAAGATTTAAAAAAAATATTCTGCTGTCATGTCATGGTTTAACTGTTAGCTGATAATGGGGGGAAGGTAAAGGTAGCAGAGAGAGGGGAAATCGTGCAACAAAAAGCTAATGCCCAAGTACAGAAAAAAAACCTATTTTACCTGATCCTTCTCACCCTCTAGCCTAGAAAATATTAAAACTGAACCAGGAGGTTAATACTGACAAAAACTAGTATTTTCGTATTTGCACAGTCTGCCTCTGTGTTTTGACGTTGCCAACAGGAAAGGAAGTACTACAAAAAACCCTCTTCTGCTAATAATTTCACTGTCATTAGAAGTAGTATACATCAGCCCATAAAAGACCCCCAACTAGAAAATGACTGGAGCGAATCATGAACACACTTTCCAGCACCTGATCTCCAGCTAGTTTGAGAAGCCTGTTGTATGAAACAGCAAATAACTATCCCAAAACCAACTATGGACTGCAATTTAAATGAACCTTCTAACTTTACGAGGCTCATTTGAGACATTTCCAGAGCATGTGCTGGTTCAAGGTCTCCTTGTTGCCCCTACTCTGTTCCTTTAAAGAGACCACAGAAAATGGGGTTGCAGAGCAAACCCTTTCCTGGAGAAGTTTTGTTTTTCCTTCCTATCTGGCTGTGGCTTAGAGTAAGAGTCTAGACCAAATTATGTAAAGAAAGAGGCTAGTCCTGTTACAAGGCACAAGAAAAGGACTCCAAAAATACAAGCTCATGTCCTGCTCTACTAATGACTTAATCACACAAAAATGAACAGGGGTTGTGACTTGATTTGGACTGATTATTACATATCATATTGAATAGTTCTTGTATTAAGCCCTTAAAAACTGAAGAAGGAAAAATGCCTCAAAAGCTATTTAGAAATAGTGAAACTTGAAACAAATCTGATAACTTTTTCGTTCCCTGTGGGTTTCGGAGACGTTTAGTTCCACAGTGAGGTTACAGTTTCCTCAAGAACCATTAGGTGAAGCAGTGTTTGTTGTAAGAGTAAGCACTAGGACCTTGAGTCTCCCTGAAAGATTGGCATTGGAGAGAGTGACAGTAAGGGTGCATAGATCTGTGTGCATTCATGTGTTTGTGCATGCATGTGAGTACAAGTGCAAGACAAGGCTTCTGTAGGCTTCTCAGTGGGGAACAGACCTGCTTGTTTCCTACTATTTGCTGCCTAATGTCCACCAGGGTGCCAGCTCCAACATGCCTGCTGCTCTGAGACCGTTAGAGAGTTACCCTGGTACTCCCCAGTGGGACAACATTGACTTACAAAAAACATCAAGTGGTAATTGCCTAGTGTGTCTGTGGGGCTCTGTTAAGGCTCCAGCCTATCTCCAGGGTCATCCTAGCCCTGACTATAAACAAACTGAACAGGAATTACCATGCTATGATTTGCTTATTCACCTGGTACTAGCCTTGTGATGCTTTTCATGAGGTGCTGGCTGGTTCAGGTTTGATTTAAGGCCCTTCTAGCATGAGCATCTCTCATGAGGGATACTGTGTCTGCTCAGGACCTGCTGTAACAATACTAAGCAACTAAATCAGCAAAATATTGAAGACCTCCATTTCTAGATTTTTATTATGCTAGAAAAAAGTAAAGCGGCAATTACTTACTGGATAGAATCAGTAATATGATTCTTAAACTTACTCTAAGGCTTATGTTTCATGGGCTCAGATTTAACTTTTTAAATGAAAAGATATCCAATTGGAAAAAACAGATAGGGTGAACTTCAGTTTTTAAACTCAGACTGGCTGATTCCTCCCTATTGTGACTACTTGTAGTGAATACAAGATCCAAGAATGTCTAAATTCAGTCTTTAAAACTACAGCTATAAGAAACAGTTATGATGCAGATAAAGTCTTGGAAGAAGCTTTGTGGTTACAGCTAAAGATCTTAGTAGAACTACAGTACATGGTTTAGTGGTGGGATGGCAAGGTTAGGTTAGTGGTTGGACTTGATGATCTTAAAGGTCTTTTCCAACCTAGATGATTCTATGATTCTACAGCTAGGTGGGTTTTTTCCATCTCAAAAAAAAACATTTAAGATCTCAGGACTTCAGCTGATGGTCTAGAATTATATGAACATATTTGCAAACTCTTTAAGACATGTTTTGCTTTGAAGCCCCACAAACTTCCCTGTGGCTGCCTACCGGAGCCCCTACTCAAAAGGGGAATTCACAAGGTGGCTTGTGGCAATGGTTATGTTCCCCAAGTGACAGCGTGCCTTCTGTGCTTTCCCTCAGCCAGCCCAAGTACTTTGTGGTATCAGCCTGGGCTCCCTGGAGGTCAGGGGAAAGCATTACACTTTTGACAAGTTCCACCCCACAGAAGGAACATGTGGTACCCCTTCCAGAGCTGCTTCTAAAGATACCATTGAGACTAACTGCTGGCTTACAAAGCCACTATGATTGGGGCACCTCATTCCCATTTCCAGGAACAAAACTAGCTTTCCTTTGACACATGTTCTCTTTGTCAGTGGTCTGTTGGTCACAGAGTGTCATTCCATGCTTTTGTGGGGCTCTTTACATATCATGTTCAAAACACAGGCAGCACAGTACAGCAGAAAAGTAGCTAAATTAAAACAGGCTAAAATAAATCTTCAGAGAACTTCATCAGAATTAGACATATGTACACAGAATTCTACCTATGTACCCATTTCCCACTACTCCACTGCCTTTTTTGGCAAAACCAGGATCTGGCAAGTGAACAACAGCACATAGACTCTGTGAAAGGAGGCTCATGTTAATCACTTTCTTCTCTGCCTTGACACAGAAGCCACCATGAAGAAAACTGCACACCACAGCTATTCTGGTCATCTTTCCGCTTGGTATCTTCACTGGGTGCAAAGTGAGATGCAATTTTTCAAGCTAACAGGAAGGCAGGAATTTCCAACCACATTGCACCCGCAGTCTAATGAGTTGAGGACTCATTCTCAGCCAGTCAATTCATGCAATCAAATCAGCAAGAAGTCCTGTTGAAGGCAGCTACATCATAATTTGCCTACATGGGAGATTCATCTTAGTGGTGGGCTTTCACCTTAGTTTCTGTGCCCTAGAAATCTCTTATTTGTTCTCCTGTAACTATGAAATCTTGAAGCCATATATATATTTATAATGTCTTTTAATCTCACTGATGCCTTATGGCGATGAGCTGTCATGGGTTAGTGAAATTTTATGAAAATTCCTAAGTCACTTTCAGATACAGTCTTTCCTTTTTTGCTGCGCATGCTTATATTTCACCTCTTATTTGCCCTTCTCTAATCTATAAAGGTCTAATCTTCTAAGAGCCTCATTTATCGGTCTGTTAGCCTTCTGACAATGTATCTTACCTTTTTGTTGGGTTCTTTTCTTGATGATAATTATGTTATATATAGGAGGATACTGGAAACAAAAACAGCATTCAAAAGGGTATAAGTGATTTATATAATGACGTCTTATTCCTGACTTCATAGAGTTAAGGTCTTAAGACCACTGTTGCCCATTATCTACAGTGGTGATGTGATACAGCCTTGAATCCACAGACAGACCATGCCTGCTACTGAAGCTCTCACCTGGCATGCATAATCACAAAAGGAAGAAAAACTTTTGCATAGACTTGAGTGCAAAAATCACAGGTACAAACTGATCACATGTAGCCTCGTGCACATCCACCAAAATGCAAAGATTAAAGCGCAAAAAACCAAACCACATTCACAATACAAAGGAAAGCCAAAACCAAGGATGCCTCTGACTTTTTCATTAAGTGACCCATGCCCACCCTGAGGTTACTGCCACTGTTTTTGCTCCTGCTTATTCTCAGTGATTTCATGGAGAGTAGTTCTATATCTGATCTTCCTTGTTTGCAGCATTGTTAGTAGTTTTTTCAGAGCCAAGTACTTCTGTGTTCTGGGAGGGATAATTTGCTATAAAACATTCCCATGGCGGGAGACACACATGCATGAGAGTCTGTGGAAAAATACCCTGGGATTTTTTTGTTGTTAAATACAAGGGATATGCAGAGGTGACAAGGCTTAGAGGAGGAACCAAGGTAGCTAATAGTTCTGTTGACTAACATGCTAAAGAACATGCCAAAAACAAAGTGAAAGAGACCAAAAAAACATGTTGTAGAGATACTTTTCAAGGAATTTGCTGTTGTTTGTAAGGTGAGTTTGGTTTATTTCCTAAAAAGCCAGTGTTAAAGGCACAGCAGGTAGCCATGGCTTTTATAAGGGAGAAGAACTGCAAGGAGTAAGAAGAGGGGAGATGGACTGGTCCTGTCACAAAAAGAAGAAATGGAGAGGGAACAACAGGCAAGAACAGTAGTGGCAAAGAAGCATGAGAGGCAGATAGAGGGAGAAAAAGCAAAAAAGATCAGAAGAGCGAGAGACAGGAGGTAAAAAAGGAGATAAATGGAATTACAGATGTGGACCTTAGTGCTCATGGCATTTCCTGATTTCTCTTAGAAGGCTGGTTCCTGCAGCATGAGTTAAGAACATGCTTATAGATATTATGAGCTTCTTAGTAAGAGCTGCCCAGACTTTTAGGCTGTCATCTCCATCATAGCAAACCCTCAGTGTATTCCCTCTGCAGAACACACTTGTATGGGGAAGAGAGGATTAATGACTGGGATCACTGTCACTCCACTAGCAGTCACTACAAAGCTGTTGGCCTTTTGATACTTACACTTCATTCTTTCCAAAACTGCATACCAGGGGGAGGAGGTGGTGGCTTCTATTTTTGGAAGCCTACCTTAAAACAAATTAGCTTTCATTTTTGGAGCTGCTGTGCATGCAGAATTTATAGGTGCTGTACAGTACTGGAAGCTGGTACCCAAAATAAAACCACTGCAGTTTATACACTTGGAGAAAAAAGGAGCACAGTTTTCATCCTATGTAAATACTGATCTACCCTTGGACAACGTTTTGAGATTTCCCACTAGTGGTACTTAGTGCTGCTCCACAAACATACCTATTTTCTAAGCACACATGATGCTTTCTGCTAGGTACTTTTATGCCTTAGCTTAGTAACTCTTTCACCAGCTGTTCACCAGCTATTTGCTGTACATGAGACTCCCCAGAGTGGTTCACAGTTGCAGGCAGCAACACCCACTGTTCATACATTCAGCATGAATATACTCATATATACTCTACTATATATAATTATATGCATGTGCAATGTGTGAACAGTCAGTATTGCTGTCTGGTTTTGTATGGAACATGTGATGACAAATAAATGTAAAAGATCTCTTTGTAACATTTACAGTGAATCTTGGGTTAGAAACCAGAAGCGTAATGGCTGCCTGGCTTTGCTTCTCTTCTGCAGGTTCCTTACTACAGCAGACCACAAGATCTATGTGAGGACTGACCTCCAGTGGGTACAAGATGCCATGGAAATATCAGACAAAAGGTCAAAAAAAAAAAAAAGACCTTCCAGCAGAGCTGTGAGCCCCATTCCTAACACACACAAAACAATGTAAGTTCCCAAACCCTGAGGCAAAGTCAAAGACTACCTCCAAGAGCACATCAAGGACTGCATTTTTTCCAAACACCACGCCCACTCCTGATACTCCTCCCAAGACCACATCACCTTCTAAATGCATTCATAAAGCTCTGTTCTCTCCCAAGCCCATGCTCTCTCCCAGCCCCAGATGCTTCCCCAAATATATCCTCTGGGCCATGATCTCTCCCAAACCAATTGTCAAGACCATGTCCATTCCTAAGACTATTCCTAAAGTCCTATCCACTCCTACACATGTGGTCCCTCCCAAATGCACTCTCAGAGCCACAGTCACGCGTGAAGCCACTCATAAATGACAGTGCAAGCCTACAGCAGGTGACTAAACATGGCACCAAATGTAGCAAGAAACAGCAAACTCACCACCTGCACCTTGAACTACTTGAAACTGCTACTCACTGGGCAGCAAGAAAGTCTTTGAACAAACACGAGCTCCATTCAACCCTACATCTCTGCTTGTATTTTCTGGGAATTAACTACTATATGAGGTTAACAGCCATCCACCTGTAAATACATTACATAAGGGAATGTATATTTTGTACTGGCCATTGCTAGTTAGGTGGAAAGAAGGAATTTGAGGTCTCTGAACCTCCAGAGCCCTTTGAGTAAAATCCATGCTCACTGAATAAGCTAAAACAGCTCCTTGAGACCACAGCATTATATTATTTCATTTCAGCAAAGAATCCTGCTCATGCAGCTGAAGATGACATTTGGCAGTTGAGATTTGCTGAAATTAAGAAGTCTCAGGTAAACCAAAACATTTTGCAAATTCATGTTCACCTTGGCAACTATTTGGTTGAGAATACAAATACTAAATCCCACAAAAATCCTGAAAGGTTTAACTGTTTTAACTGTGTATATTTGTATTTCATATTTTAAATATAAATCTAATTTTAAAATTTATTTTAAATTCAATTTTTTATAATATATTTTCTATATAATGTTTAATTTAAAATATCTTTAAAAGCTTGAAAACTAAATAAATCACAAAGATTACTTTCCTGGAAAATGAATTGCGTTTGTTTTAATAAAGTTTGCGTTCTGGCTTAATTTGAGACCAAATTAGGAATGAGTCCTCTTGCAAACCCTTCCAAATCCTGGAATTGATGCTAATATGGTGTGGGAGGAGGTACTAAACATCTTAGTTGTTACAACTAAGGAAAGAGATATGAGAGGTCTGAAATCTGTCTGAGGAACTGAGTAAGTTCCAGTAATTCACTTTACACTTATCCGTTACTAAATTAGTCCAGCTTAGCCCACAACAAGTAATTACAGAGAGCATTTTAGATGGCAAGTACAGAGATGGAGGTGATCAGATATCTGATGGTGACAGAAGTAATGCTCTGATTCATTTTTAAAGCCACTTGACATTCACATATATGACAAAGTTGTGAGCTGGTGAAAGGGAGCTAATAGAGAGGAAAGTACATCAAATAAGGGAGCCACAATGAACAAAGCAATTGTTGCATGAGGGTGGTTGGGGGAAGGTCCAACAAAACCTCATTTTTACTCAGATAACTGGGGAAATTATCTTGCTTCAGTGTTCAGTGCAAGCGTCCTGATCCCTTCCACACACTGCCCTCAATGAAAGACACAGATGCCATCTTCACACAGGAGCAGGGAGAGGAGACAGAGGACATAGCTGCATGTTTGAATTCTCGCTTAATACAGTAAAGGATTATTTATGACCACCTACCACCTAGCCACCTGATATACCTTTCAGCAAATGTTTAAGAGCTGCCCAGGGCATACACACAGCTGCTTTGAACTTGCTATAATATAATTAGCTCATCCCTTAGAGAACTCAGTAAACAAAGAAAAGATACCCTTAAACCTAGGAAGCTTGCAATTCTAGTAGTCAATTAAAAGAATGTATTTAACAAATCAACTAACCTACAATTTTTTCCTTATAGCTTTGAAGAAGCTGCTAAATGAATTAAGATCCTCTGGGGAATATGAACTCCCTTCATATAGAGAACAGCATCAAAGTAGGGAAGGGAAGTCTGTTCTACTACAGTCTAAGCACTCCCCCACCAGATAAAGACACCTGGAGCAGAGCATTACCACAGTTTCTGCAGCCCTATGCTGTAGTGAGTTTCCCCCTCTCCCTTCTACTATTTCAGATGAAATTTTCCATGGACATAGTCCCTTATCTACCTTCACTGTTTCATGATAAACAAAAAAAGCCCTATCTTGTACTTCAGCTGGAGCAAGCAAGGCTGGTTCTAAGGGCTTTGTGAAGCCTCCCTTTCTGTCTGGCTGCACCCACCGATCTGCTATCAGCTGGAGCTTGCTCTTGCTATCAACAGAGCAGTCCTCACAGGCAGCATTGAAGGGGAGGGAGCCTGGAGAAAGCCTTCTAGAGTACAGTGAACATGAGTAAAACCACACAACTTCCAAGACTCCTAATATTCTTAAAAGTGCTGCCAGGCCCTCTTTTTAAGCTGCAGATCTTATGGACAAATCATGCCATCCTATTTATTTCTCTAATTGTCATCTGCCAGTTCAGCTGTGATTCTGGGCCACAATGAAGTCCTTCTTCCCATTCACTTGGTATGATTTTCTTTTTTTACTTGGCAAACGCCAGTCATGGCTTCTTGCTCATTCCTGTGGCAGACAAGTGTTGCTGGTGCTTTCGCAGTCAAGTGGTAAACAGATCCAGAAATACTCAGTCTAGCAGCACCATGCAATCACTATCCATTTACTCAAGCAAAATTATTCCCTTTGATGCCAGCAGAAATTTAGCAGAATACAGATGAAGGACTTGCAGAATTTGGCCCAGTAGTTTTAACTGGCCAACTCATGGTGGCTTTAGCTGATTATTCCCATGGGAATTCTGTTCACTGTTGCTTGACCGGGTTACTGGAAAGTGCTTCCACACTTAAGAGCAGCTGATTCAGATCTGATGGAGGTAGGGGGAGAGCGGGAAGGTAGCGTGTGTTAGTGTGAGATTGTTCAGATCAACTAACCTGTAGGTCCTTTTCTCTGGCAAGCTCTCTCATGGATTCATTCAGCACTGTATGAATGACTGCCTTTCTGCTTCTGCTCCTGGGTGGTATGGGCAACCACAATCACACAAGATTCCTATGTCCTTCAGCCAGAGCCATCCTTCCAAGTCAGAGAGGAGTCAGTGATCCTCCGCATACAGCTAGGTAAGACAAGAAGGCAAAAGAACTGCCAAGAATGAAATAATACTGCATGAGACTGCATTTTTATGTGAGCTGCTCCATCTCTCTTTCCTGGCCTCAGATCAAATCAGCTAGAATTACAGAGCTAACTGTAACCCAGTTACAAACCCATTCCAGACACACAAAGGAATGTCTCCTTTTACTGTAGGCCAGATTTTTTGGTGTAAAATGTATGCCCTATTAACTTTCAACCTAGCTGACAGACATATTCCTGCAGTTTAAACTCACAGATTACAACCTTAAGAACAAAAAGAGATTAAGCAATTAATTCTGAAAACACTTGTTGAACATATTTTAAGGTAACAAGTTTCAAGAAAAAAAATCCAAGCAGCCAAATAGATGCCTGCAGGCATACTCCATCACTTGAAACAGCTACTGAAGCTCAGCCTTGCTAGAGGAAGAAGGGATGTGCGTTTGGGAGGCACAGTAACTATCTGTGTTTCCTGTGCTTCCTCTGGGATGCAGCGTCACACAGCCCTTTCACCAGGATCTCTACAAAGCCATTATTGTGCCAGAGGCCATTATCTACTAACATTACTTGCTTAGCTGAGTGTAAGCAAAATTCTCCTTCCACATACAACCACAAATGGTCCTTGTGTCATCAAAAGTTTTCTACTGGAACAACAGTAGATCCCATACACGATGCGATGAGCATGTTGCATGCTGATAATGAATGATTTTAGACTTCAAGACTAAAGTCTAAGACTTTAGATGAGAGATCTAAATGATGAGAGAGAATCCTTACTAACAATTGAAACTATACAATCTATATCTGAAATCACGAAGAATTCTGTGTAGCAAGCCATGATGCATAGGATTTGGTGGCCAAGGGACTGATAACAGGCTAAAAAGACTGTATTGCTCCCATATCAGTGGTATGTCCATACCTTTTGTAGATGAGTAGCAACAGGGAGTTGTAAAAACACCCGGCAGACTGTCCACCATGAAGGAAGTGCTTTTGGCCAGCTGATGGACAGCTATCCATGCCAGTACTTTTGGACCTCACTGGAAGGCCTGGACCTAACTCAAGGCCCAGAACTGGCTTCCCTACACCATTCCTCTCTGGATGAGCTAAGATACTGATCACTCAGCTTTTTCTATGCTTCATAAACCCCTCTGGGCACTTTCATAGCCCATAACTCATGTAGCAAGGATCTAGATTGTATAGATTGATCTCCCTTCTTGCTTCCTATGCTGGTACCTGTTAAACAGCTATAAATTCTGAGAAGGAAGGTTAGTTTTGAAAGTGTTCAGGCTGGAACCACTCTGTGGAGAGAGGACATCAGGTTCCAGGCCTTTCAGTCTAGATTATCTCAATACCACCATATTCAGTTATAAAACCAAATTACTTTTCACACGGGGGATAGTCTCTGTGGTCACCATCTTGTGACTAACAGGAAAAGCAGCCAAGGGCTGTAACAGTAAAGATGCCAATAGTGTTTCTATAGCAATCTTCACTATCCTTATCCCTTTTACAGCTGAGAAGGTGGGATGGTACATGCAAGGCTGGAAATTCAATCTGTGCTTGCTTTGTGTCATGCACTTTCCCAGCTAAGCTCAGGTGACTGGAAACATAATGGTCTCTTCTTTGCAAACCAGACGATGAGCCTCAGGGAGAAACCAAGCTTACAAAGTAAATAGGATGCTTTCTGCTGAGCAGAGAGATCTTATTTTGAAATATTCATTTCAGCTATTTGCCAGAGGCAGATAAGCCTCTTCTCCATGTTTATTTATGTAATCAATGCTAAGATGAGCTTGTTATTCCCTCATTTTCAATTCAAGTCAGTCAGTGTTTTTCTTCATAGCCTTATGTTACCCATTGTTTAGCAGAATAAAATAAATTGAAGAATTTTGTCATAACGATATTCCTTTGCTATGAGTTCTGGTACCATAGACCTCTATTACTGTTATTTTGCACCTAGAGTATCTTTCACCCAAAGCATCTCTAAGCAAATGAAGCCTTAAAAATGCTTGTGAAGTAAATGCAGTGGCTTACTTCTTCCACACAAATGCACAAAGAATTAATGAGCACTGGAATTCAGTAGCTGTGTGAAACTGTTCTCTAGCAACAGTCTTCAACAATTCAGAATGGAGAGATACATGCTAAGGGCCTGCTGCTGAGCTGGGGAACACTGGCAGAGCTGTCGAAGTCAGTCTAATAGAGATCAGCACACTGACTTGAAGCTGCACTATTCCAAAACTCTAATTACAGCTTGACACATCTTTCCTAACAAAGAAAACTGTGATCCCCTAAGATAAAAATTCAGTATAGCCATGTTGCAGTTCACAGAATGGTTTGGGTTGGAAGGGACCTCAAAGATCNGGAGTAGAGGGGCAGAATCACGTCCCTTGACCTGCTGGTCACGCTTCTTTTGATGCGGCCCAAGATACAGTTGGCTTTCTGGGCTGCAAGTGTGCATTGCCAGGTCACGCTGAGCTTCTTGTCCACCAACACCCCCAAGTCTTTCTTCTCCTCAGGGCTACTCTCAATCTATTTTCCACCCAGCCCATAAATTGTGCTTAGAATTGCTCTGATCAATGCACAGGACCTTGCACTTGGCTTTTTCAACTTCATGTGGTTCGTACAGGCCCACCTCTCAAGCCTGTCAAGGTCCCTCTGGATGGTATCCCTTCCCTCCAGCTTGTTGACCACACCACACAGCTTGGTGTCATCAGCAAACTTGCTGAGGGTGCACTCAAACCCACTGTCCATGTCACTGACAAGGATGTTAAACAGTGCCGGTCCCAGTACCGACCCCAAGGACCGCCACTTGTCACTGTTCTCCACTTGGACATTGAGCCATTGACCACAACTCTGAGTGCAACCATCCAGCCAATAAAAGTTCCAAAGAGCTTTTCTTGATTCATTGCCTGGTTCCTTCCTACTGGCCAAACAGGCTCTCAATAGACTCCACACAGACTCTAACAGGCTTCCACAAGACTCCCTCAAGCTCAGAATGCCCCAAGACTTTAACAGGAGACCACGCAGCACTCAGAGCTCACTAGGACATGCTGCACCAAGGAGAGGGGAAGTACTGACAACTGTGGCTTAAATATGGTTTCTCAGAGCTTATGTTACCGCTATGCCATGAGGCCAGTGGGGAAGACAGTGATTCTTCAAGGTATCTGTGTTTCTGGCTCAGCAGATCACGCATGAGTTGAATGTAGCCTGGCCCCAGGACAGCCTATGTGTTCTGTCATTCTCTTGGCGCAGGGCACTTCGAAAACCCACAGTTTCATATAATAAAGGTTTTAGGGCCCTTGACATCAGGGAAGCAGGTATCATAGCATTGTTCCAAAACAAGTGCATGCTGGATACACAGACTTTGTTAGGAACCCAAAAGCCCAAAGAACCCTTGATGAAGGCAGTGTGAGCATGATTTGCCAAATCCACTCTCTGTACCAAGGGATAACAGCTATTCCCTAAATTCTTGGCAGTAGCAAGACTTAGCAGACCTAAGAATAAAGCAAAAGTCATTCCTGAGTCTTAGAAAATGCTCCAATCTGCCAGGCTCTTGTCTTTATTATTGCTTTATATAACAATCCATCTAATTAAAAATATCCTAAGTACTACACAAGAATTTCAAGTAGTCTAAATCATCAGTTGCTTACCTACTATTTAATGGATTCTCCAAACATATGTCAAAGCTCAGTCATCTCCAGAAAAGATATGCTGAGGAGAGGCCTCTAATCTGTCTGTAATGCAAGACCTTTCTTATTTCAGTCCACACACATCAGTTTTATATATTTTTCATACAATTTTGTAGGTACATCCACAGAGAACAGAAATAGTTCCTAAATTAAAAAAAACCAAAAACAACCCACCACATGATGAACAAACCTACATGTAGCATTAGGAAAAAAGCAGAAAGTTTGACTGTATGAGACTGACAATGGAGCTGATTCTCCATTGTTCTGCCCTTTGGTTCATTGTACTCCTGAAAGGAGAGTGAATGCTGTGGGTAGAATTGAGGTTCCATGTAAATAAGTAAAAAAAATCCTGATTCAGTGGCGTCTAACACTATTTGAACTAGAACTGACTTGGGGGGAGGGGAGACACCACGACTTTAAGCAAGGCAAGCTTTCTTCAAAACTGTTTACTAACGGTTTTTAGCCCTGCATGTCAAGGATTTTTTTTTTGAGCTTCAAAATTCAGATGGAAAAAAGTCACAAAAATGTGATACATTGTCTTTTTTTCATTAGGTCAATGTTGTACTCACTAAACATGCAGATCACCTCCAGTCAGAGTGGCTAAACACTTTTTGTTTTACTTTTGTTTCTAAGGTGGCAAGCCTAACGGAAATCCCTGACTTAAAGGAAGCTTTCAGAACCTGTAAAGTGTTACAGCAAGTCCTACTACATTGTTTATGTAGAAAACTCAAATATTGCCAAGTATATAACAAAATTCCTTACACCAGTGAAGTACCTCTCCTCCTCTGTCCTTATATATGTACTTTCAGAAACTGAACATCCTGTCTCATGTAACCAAATGGCAACTGAAAACACTGATAAATGGCGGCTCCAAAAAAAGGCATCAGCTCCATCCCCAGTGAAGGCAATGTTTGTAGAATGACAGCTATTTCTGAAAAACAATTTGAAATAAATTGTGTATTAGACAGATACATGCTATCTAGACAGAAGCACAGATGATTTGTTTTAGAAGAGTTTTCAGAAATAGCCAGCACTGTTTCAGCCTCCTCCTCATTTTTTATAAATAGCTACAGATACATTTTACATGCATTCATATATACAGGGTAAGATTCTTACCACTGTGCACTGCCAAAGGGGAACAGCAGCCTCCTGATAACTATAAACCAGCACACAATATGTATCTACACAATAGGTCTCATTAAATATAGATTTAGCTAGCCAAGACCCCCAAGTTTCTGACATTCCAGCTTAACTTTCCACAAAGGAGTTGAATGGGCTGCTCAGCTTCACAGTGATTATCAGGCTTTTTATCCTGAGCATTTCCAGTCAGTAGGCAAGGGTGTTTCCCCTCGACAGTCTATTTCAGGTTCACAAGACAGTCTGTTCTTCTGTGATTTATTTTAAAGCCCTGTCAGCAGATTCCTCATCCCAGGCTCTGAAATCTGAAGGTTAGTCCCTCCAACCTTCCCAGATGCAGCAGATGTTCACTGAAAGCTTTTATCATCCTATGATGATAAAAGCCTACTAAAAAATGCAGGTATTTTTCCACTACTAAAATGGTGTTTAGAGCCTTTAATGGGATCAAAAAACCCAGCACCAAGTCACAGTGCTGATTTGGTACTTTCCCTTTGACAAACCTCTGACTTATACTGGAGATCAGCATATCTCTTCAATCTTCTGAAAGGCAATCTCATTTTCTCTTACAGGAGCTCAGCTTGTCCTCTGCTGGTGCTGCGATGCTGCAAGTATGGCTATATCCCCATATTAGTTTATCTGTCCCTAGTTCTCTCCTGGCAACTGTCCCTTTCCTCAAGCAGAGCTAGCTAAGTGGCAAGCAGCTCTGAGGATGGATCTCCACACCTACACAAAACCCCACAGGAAACAGGCTGTGTTCTGTGTGAACACAAGGTGAGCCTTGTGATGATGTAGGAAGAGAGGACTTGTGATTGCTTTCACCTTGGTTTTCCCACCACACCTTCTGTTTCAAGCTGGTGCTGCTGTCCCATTTATTTCTGCTGCTTTCCCTATCACCTTCTTTTTAGTTATTCCTATTTCATATAATCTCCCATCTTCCTTATTTTTAGATTCATCTCTTCCCACACTGTGCTTTGCCCATGGCAAGAGCAAACATATAAACAAATCTTACAGCTAAACTCTGGACTCCTTTCTTAGTTTTCACTGCTCAGCCCTGCTCCAAAGTCCCTGTGCTTCACAGGTCATTCTGGCTTTCCTGTGCAAGGTAGTGTGGTGTTGAGAACAGATAAGCCAGGAGGAAGAAGGAGGACAAAGATGTAGAGAGACCTTGAACCTTCTTACCAGCACTGCTCAAAGCACAGGGCAGGAAGGGGCACTCAGCTCTCCCCAAGCTTTCCAAACCACCCTGTAGCTGGATTCAGCACCGATGTTCTGTTTGTCTCCAGCAGCCAATGCACCCCTGTGCAACATGCCTTCCCCCTTGCCTCTAAGAGATCAGGACAGGCCTGTTGCACTTCTTGTCTAAGCAACAGGCAGAAATCCTTCTGCACTGCAGGAACAATTGACCTAAAAGGCAAGTTACATTAAGTAACATAACTCCCTGCAAGGTAGCATGGCCTCTGGTAAGCTGGGAGGGCATGGACGTGCACACTGCCAGGAGCAGCAGGTGTGAGCCAAAGGTAAACCCAGCCCTCTAAAGAGTATGGCCAAAAGTTGGGTACCCCTGATCTCAGACTTCAACCATGTGTAAACTGGTTTGTCTGTATTAAAGCAGTGAACCCTGCAGCACCCCATGTCCTGGACCAGTGTTATTTATTAATGAAACTCCATACTCACACACAATACCCACAGAAAAGGATGGCTAGGCAGGGTGATTGGAAGGGCAGTCATGGTGTGTGTCAGGTACATGAAACGTGAACCCATCTACCTCAGTGGAGCCAGAAGCAAGACTGAGCAGGTGAGCACATCCCTGAAGCAGACATTGGATTCACACTACACTTGCTATTTTCTTTGAGAAATCCTACAGAGGGAAGAAATAACAGATAAAAATCAGTAAAATATTTAATACACTAAAACCAGTAAAACGTTCTCCATATGCAAACAGCAGTGTTTCATTAATGAAACATCTCTAAGGAAACCATTCCAAGTTGGCCAGAGAAACTGGACAGGTACCTTCTATAATCGTTAATGGGGGAAAAAAAAAAAAGAGAAAAGTAAAAAGAAAACAAAGTAGCAGCATGAGAAACCAGCAGAGCATGGCTTATCAATAGCGCTTTGTTCTGTTCTTCATGTTTGACTTGGTGAAAAACAAGCCTAGGGCAGAGGATACAACTAGCCAACTGTAAACTTAAATGTTTGCTCCCCTTCATGCTTGCCAAAACCACTCAGAGGTTCATGACAGTTTTTGCTTTTTGTAGTCTTGGCTCACATAAACCTGTGCTACCGCAGAACTCCCAGAACAAACCTACTTCAGCACACTGTTCTCCAGCTCCTCATCTTTTTTGGGGTTGTGCAAAAGTTAGGATAGTTAGTTACTTAAGGATATCTGGGCATGTACAAGCCTCCGGAGATGTGATTATAGAACAGAGATCCCGGAAATAAATTTGAAGGCTCTGGGCCAGGGATGCTCCTCTGATTTCAAGAGAAGTATGAACATGAATGAAGACTAGGAAATTGCAATCTTAGAAAAAAAAAAAAAGACATATTTTTTGGTGAAGGACTGCGTACTTTAGCACTGCTGTGTAAGTTACAAACCAAAGCTTGGTTCCCCAAAGTCAGAAAGAATTTGAACTCAAGGAACAGTAGAGAAGGAACTAAGTTTAGTCTGAAGCAATACTAGTTTATGTATTGTGGACAACTGGGATGCGTGGACAATGCTACAAGTTAAAGAGATCATTTTTCAAACTGTCTTCTGCTTTGCAACAGCCCCACCAAAACGCATGAGTGGCTGACTACAGCATGAAAGCTTAATAGCAAGTAGAGTCCATAGGACTTTTGGTTTGTTTTTTTGTTTTGTTTTTTTAAAGGTTGGTTTTGCTTTTTTTTTTTCATTTCCCTATGAATATTTTCCAATATTATATTTTAAACCTCTCCCCCCAGTCAGATTAAAAGTGAAGGTTTTGGAACACAAACACTTGAGCAGAATTTTTTCCCCTTTGACATGAAACTGCACAGACAAAGATTCAAACCAGCTCTGCCTGGCACCTGACAATGTTTCCACTTTCAGCCTGTTCAAGTCCACCAAGCCTGTCAGGAGCAGCAGAGTTGGCCTGATCTGGTTTTTGCTGTAATTCTACCAACTTTATTCCAGCTTAGAGTGATGCATCTGCCTGGTTGGGACTCCAGTTCCCAGCCCAAAGCAGTGCAGGCCCATTTTCATTAAAAATGTAAAATAACAGGCCAACCTCATATAACTAGCTGGAGTAGCCAAGACAAAGAGACACATCTGCCAGTGCTGTTACATGACCATGAAATCCAACAAGCTGATAGCACAATGAACAGCAAGGGAAAAGTGACATCTCAAATTGCTGCAATATGATTTACCACATCTTATCTAATAGAGCCCTGAGAGACAAAAATAAACTAGCAAGGTTGGGAAACTGCTGCCTCAACTCCCTTTGTTATAGCCATGAGGGCTATAAAGAGAAAGAAAAAAATTTGTGCACACTTCTAGACCTCACTTTTTGCTCAGAACTCACTGGGATTTTTTAAAAGGCTATTTTTACAAACACAACAAGAGATAGAAGCAGCACCACGTATATAATTTGTATGAAAAGCAAACATTTGTGAGGGAAGTAGCCATTCCACATAAACTGTCACAAACACCATTTTTTCACTGAAAAAAAATATCCTGAGTCATAAATTTTCCTGTTGGACTTCTTCAGTGGAACATCAATGAAAGTCAATCCTTTCCTAGTGCTTTTGATCAGAAAGTATGATGTATCCAAAAAATACTGCCGCAAGACAGCCTTTAAATTCACATTAGCAAGATCAGATTGAGGAGATGCCTGTTTGCAAGTGTCAGGGAGCAAGGACTCTCCCCCAGCAACACCTGAACATTGAGTCTCTCCACAGCAGATGCACCTTCAGGTGCAATAAGGCTCAGATCTCCACGTGGCAACTGTTATTATACCACCATGAATGAGAACAGAATGTACTGAGAATTCACTAGGACTATGCTCCAGCTTAAGCCATCTTCTGGAAATCAGTGTCAAATATAGAAAGCGACCGTGACATCCAGAGCACTTGTTACATTCAGTTCCAAAAAGGGGCTTCTTTAAGTGGACAAGCTTCAGCCTAATAGAGAGATAACCAGAGCATTGAGGAGAGAAGCTTGAAGTAAAAACAATTCAAGATTAATTCATGTCTGAAGCAGAGTATCAAAAGAAAGATCAGACAAATCAGATCTTGCCACAGCAAGAAACAAGCAATGAAACTACAGCAAACACAAAGCTTTGGGAGGATGAGTGAAATTAAATGATAAAAGCAAGGCTAAGTCTTCAATTTCAGATCTCAAAGGATGGTATTTCCTGCAACATGAAGTCTAAAAATGCCCTTTTCCATAAATCTGCAGTTGGTTGAGAGAGAAAAATAGATCACCACCACCACTGCCAGGGAAGTATGGATGTGAGTGAGCTCCTACCCAACTACACACCAGATAGTTTTTAAGGTTAAGAGACAGGGCCTCTGTTCCCGACAGCCAGAAGACCAAGATATTATATATGTGTCTAAGTTGCAAAGGCTACTCTACTTTTTCAATTCTAACTCCTTTTCCTTGATACTTGGTTTACAGCTTCCTGCATATATATAGTAATGCTAACACAGTAACTCATTTTGCTTTGGATTATTATTTCCATACAGATTACAGCAAATGCTAGAGAACATACAACTCATTTCAACCATCATTTGGAGAGATTTGTTTGATGATAGATGACTTTTTCCAACATGATTAGAAAGTGTATGGGTTCTTCTGCTCCTTACAATTACTGACCCCATTTGTCAAGACAAGGGCAGCAGTTCAAAACTCACAACCATAATTAGTTTCTTTTCTGACATCTCAAAGACTTCCATTCTGATGTTAGATCTACACCAAAAATGGAACCATTTATATATTGCTTCAACCCAGAGACAGCTAGGCTAACCTTCTCTTCTGGAGTATTTGATATCTCAAGAGCCCCAAAAAACAAAGTGTAACTGAAAAAATAGTTCTGTTCTCCAGCTGACAGAACAAACACTGCTGGAATGTATTTTATACAAACTGCATATACATATAAGGAATTATTTTTACTGCCAGCTTGACTTTCTTCTAGCTTTTTATCTTAAAAGGAAAGCTGAAGATGCTGTTCTAAAAAGAGAAAGACATGCATAGATTTATGGCAGTCTGCTAAAAATCAGATTAACTGTGCACATTGCCTGAGTCAATCTGCAGGGAGGTACTTTCAAGGAAAAAATCTCTCCTCTTTGATCAGGAGCTGCAGGTGATGAATGCCTCGGCACTGCCTAACGCAGTGAGAAGCAGACTCTTGGAGTCTGTTGCGCAGCCAGAGCCAAGCACAGCTCGAGGCTTTTCATCTGTATAACCAAGTCAGTTTGGATGCCTGATACGAGATACCAGGGACAAGCTGCTCCTACCACAGGGAAAGGCGGGAAGGACCTGGGATGAAGAGCTGCTGCATGGCCGATGGCAGGGTGGGTGCCGGCTGTGGTCCCAGGAAGGGCCAGCCACACGCTCACACCTCTCCGGCAGCAGCCTGGCCTTGCAAGGCTTTGGCACAGGCCAGACAGGCAACCGCCTTACTGCCCATGGCAGCCTACTTACCTTGGGCAGCTGCCTACTTCTGATACCTACAGCTGGCCCTGCAGATAAGGACAGATGACAATAAAGCAGAAGGATTGCAGTAACACCTGGAGGCCGCTCATTTCCCAGTGTCCTATCAGTGATGGGGGTCCTTCTGCACCTCGTTCATGCCTTCAGATTCAGCAGGAGACACAGACCATGCAAGCCACAATTACCTGACAAATGAGTCATAAGTGTGTAGCACTGCAGCCATTCATTCCCAACAAAACATTTTATCATCTTAACTGTCAAGAAAGATTATACATGTCTAAACAGTACTGTGCAATTTAATGATAGTTAAAAGCGAGTTGGAAAACCAGATGTTTTTTCCACTGATTAAATTCAAGTGAAAAAACCCTTTATTCACAACTGTTAAGCCAAGAAATTGTGAACAGAAAAGAAAAATCCCATTTCACGCTTATGCTTGTGGTTTGATGTAAAAGAATGACTTTTGTTCCATTTCAATTTAAAACAGAATTTTTTTATTATTATTCATAAACAAGGAAAAAAGACAAAGCAAAATGAAAAATCATCACTTCTCTTCAAGATACTGATTTAACCTGAAATTTTTCAGGTAGCTTTTCCTCAAAGGAAACCCCAGTTTCTTATGGAAAGACAGCATTTCCCTAGGGAAATTTACAGTAAAGTGACTGTCATCAGTAGCAGAACAAGCTACAGGACTCTGTAGCTCTTAATTCACCCTGTACAGGACTATCATACTACACACACGCACATGCTTCCTCCAAATCCTTCTCTAAGACTCCTGTCTACCCTATTTGCATTCCCACATTGCTCAGCATCGTCCCCAGCGCTAATACTTATGCTGCTTTAATGCATCCCATTTCTTTACTCTCAACACACTCACTCGCTGGCTCTTCTCTTCTCTGTAAAGCACCTCCCTCCTTGCTGGTTCACGGGTCAAGGGTCAGTCTCAGCAAGAAAAACAAGCAAAGCCACCTCCTTGTTGGGAGGGCATGGTTAGGTGCGAAGGAGCTTTCTCCTGGCAAGGAAGAAACTCTGGGGATGCCCTTTTCACCTTTACAGTGGCTAGCTCCCATTTGGGAATTAGCTGGGTATCTTTGCAGATTAAGTGGAGGAACACAAAGCAATTCTTAACAAGGTCTCTCCAGAACAGAAGCAGGACAAAAATCTCATTTTCTGTTATTGTTTACAGCTTGCATCGGAAGCCACAACTGCGATCTGGGTCCCCGGTGTCCTTGGCACTGAGGAAAAGGCAATTTGTGCACCATATGCTCCACAACTTACAGAGGCGAGACGAACAGCAAATGAACGTGTCTCATCCCATTTTATAGGTGGCATAAAGCCAAGGAGTGACTTGCTGAAGTTAACAGTCCAAGGGACTGAAGGTGGCTCTCCTGGTTCTCAGCTCAGCTCCTAAATCACAGTTTTTCTCCTCATTCAGAGCCTTCCTAGCAGCACAAAGGAATTCATGCCTCAAAGAGCAATCCTGTCCTTGCTGGGAGATGAACGATAGAAAGCTTAAAAGTATTATTATATCATAGCTCAGGTAGAAAAATAACCTTCCCACTACAAAACTGCAACATATTTCTTTCACAGTTCCCATTGAACTCGCACTTCCCAATGAAAAGGGTTTTAGTTTTTTACAGCTTTAGTAGAATTGAAAAGTGATGGAAAAACTAACAGCTGAGGAAAACTACTCCTGCATGGTATCCAGCCACAGTTCTTGTCTCAAGAGGATGGGAAGGACCCTACAAGCTTCTCAGTTGGGCCTCTGATCATAGAAAAAATGTCCAGTTTCTCAACTTGACCTTATTAAAAAAAGGTCAGTTATAACGGCAATCAAAAGTCAAGGTTATCAGCCTTGGCAACTGAAATATTCCCTGCTTTGTCAGCATACTTTAGCTGTATCTGAAGCAACTACTCTACTTTTTTTCAATGACACCTGTCCTTGGCTTGCCTAATAAGACTGTTCATTGCATTGTAAGAGCTGCTGGTTTCTTTTTTTCCTTCTTTTTTCTTCTCTTCAGTACTTAGTTTCCCCACGTCTTCAAGACAAGCAATAATATTTGTGAAATCACACAATGCATGTAGATTAAAATATATGGGGTTTTTTAGTTCTCAGAACACAGAACTATTTTTTTTAAATTTGCAAGATTAAAGATTTCAGGTTTTTATTTTAAAATTACAATTTGAGAGAAATATCTTTTAAACAAAAGCAATTATTCCTTTAATTAAAAAATTATGTATCCTTCCAAATGAACTATACTTCAAAGTTCCATTCATTGCAAACCAGAACACTTCAGTCAGAGCTAGCCAAAATTTTGTATGTATTTTGTGTGCATATATACACATAAATATGAAATCTACCTTCACCAAAAGCCTGCAGAACCTTTAGAAGCACTTCCTGTCAATCACTTAAAAAAGTACTGAATACAAAACAGCAGTATCTAAATACAAAGGTGTATTTCTGACAGTTTTCTTGCTGTGAACTACTTGCAAGTAAAACCACATTTTTAACATGTTGGAGAGGAAGCAGCAAGCTTCTGCAAAATTTATAAGTTATTGCAGGTATATTGTGTCCATTCTCATATAGGAAGAGATATGAAGATAAACAATCAGTAACCCAGGTTACAATAATTTGTGCCCTTTTAACTTAGCATGAACAAAGAGATCAGGGAAGTAGACAAGTTGGATGGCCTCTTGAGGTGCAGATTGGGAGTGTTTTTATGCTTTTTACAATGTAACAGCTTCCAACTAAACTGTAATTGCAAACATTTTTGCTGGAAAAATTGAATATGGGAGCCCATCTGGATTTGTTGATTGAATTCTGAGCCTCATCCATTGCCAGTGAAACTCAGAAGTACTTTGCTATTAGTTTTCTCTGTGGGCTGAATCAAGCCCTAAGTCTCTCAGAAATATCTGCTTAAAGATGAAGAACTACCTGAGGGGACATCAGCTTTGTTTAGGTATAACAGACGTAAGTCTTACAAAACTAAACACTGTCCCCAAAAAACCCATCTTTAAGCCTCCCCAAACATTTGTATATTTTCATGAGTCAAATCGAAAGCTGTTTAAAAGAAGGGAGTAGGTGTGGAAATTACTCTAAGTCTCCCTAAGCTACAACCACAGCAATGGAGCGTATGTGACCCTGATAAGACAGAACAAGCAACCCACAATGTGCAGGAGCCCTGACCACAGTGGGATCCCCTGTGCTATAGGCAAAGCAATTCCCTTGTGATTACCCACGTTCAGAGGAGACAGCCATGAAAGAAACAGATGGAAATCTGAAAGATTTGGGAGAAGTCTAAGTCCGATGAGGGCCCTCCCTTATATTCCAGTTTGGTAGACAGCAGTGCTTCCCCCCTGAAAGGAAGACACTGAAAGGCAGCACCTACAAATAGTGAAGAAAAGGTATGGAGCTTGCTTCATCCACTTTTTGACATCTACAGTGAAGATGTCTCCATCTCAGATGGAGAGATCACTTAGGATCCCCTTTATAGTCAGGGACAGGGGAAACAAGCACTTCTACAATGTCATTCAGCTGCCTCTATATTTAGAGAACTACTTTAGCAAAAGAGAAAATGAACTGCTGATGTGGCTATTGTTCTCTCCAATATAAAAAGTCTAAGCGACCTGCTCAGACTGCAGGCATCCTCACCGGGTCAGATGAACTGTGCTTACAAACAGCACATAGGGTAAAGAAGCAGCATGTACAGTAAAGCTTGTTTGGTCTTCCTTTTAATAAAGGGGGACTATAAAGTACTGTTAAAATAACTATTTCCCCCCATCTAGTGGTGGGATTGCATTTTAAAATGTCCCACTCAGACTGCATTTTGAAACTGGTGAAGGTTGAAAATAGTACCACTGCTCTGCAAGATCCCAAAAACCTATGGTTGTGATTACTGCAAGTCCCATAAACCAGGTCTCAGAGACTGGAAACAGTCCTCACTTCCCAGTTCTTTGCTCTAACCTGCAGATCATGCTCCCTCTGCTTTCAAATGTGTTAAAAATATATGAAAGATATAAACGTGCCATACTAGTCATTAGCTTATTCATTTACAGATTGGGTACTAGGGATTGCCTCTTCATGACTATAGCTTATGACTATTTTTAGCACTCCTGAAGAGCTTTGTTATTCGTCTGCAGAAACTGCCATTGATATGTCACATCAGCTTTATGGGTCAGCTTGCCTTTTAACTGTTTCACCAAATACAAATGAAGGCAGTTTTATTTCTGGGCTTGAAACAGCTTTTGAGATAACCCAGGTCTGGGTCAGATTCTCAGCAATGTTCAGCTGAGCATCATGGTTGGATGTTTCTAAGCTAGTCCTTGTCCTTACCACACAGGTTAAAGTTATACCGTGTTCCTAAAAGACAAGTCTGAATTGTGTTTTATTACAGGCTGTTGAGCTGTTCAATGTAAGAGGGTATATCCTGTTTAATTTTGGAGATTTTCTTAGGGATTTTTCAAACTGGGGCGTTCAAAAGGATAGCTTTGTTACCAAGAGCAGAAAAAGTTCCCAGTGTGCATTTCCTAAAAGAATGTACCTACCTTGTATACTTGTTTTTATACTGAATCTATGCTCCATACTTATTTTCCTTCTGGTTATTACAGCCAATTGATTCAGATACAGTAAGTCTTCTGTGGGCCTAGGTAATGTTCTCTCAAGTCATTAGTCTGACCTGAAATAGGCTTGAAAGAACAAGAACACAGCTGAATTCACAAAGCACAAACAGGTAAACAAAATACATCTCATACAGACCATAAGCAATATGTCAAAAAAGCCTATGACAAGGCTGAATATGGAAAAGTCTGTTACAAGGCTGACTATCTTAAGATAGCACAGAATTCAGACAATTCGTTGTGGGTTTAAATAGGGCTTAATAAGCCAAAGAGGTATTTTTCAATACCTGCCTTTCCTTTACCTCAGTAATACACAGTGCATGTGTATTACTGTGAACAGAAATGCTTATAGATAACTACTTAGCTACCCAGTGGGTATGCACCAACATCGAAGTCCCAATACACCATATAGTTAAGTATTTCCAAGGTGCAGTCAGATGATTAGACAACTAGCTTAATAGTAAGTTAACTGGTCAAAATTCAGCTCAGACCTTCTGTAGCAAAGCTGTAAACAGCTTGCTGCTCATCTTACAACCATTGCATATTCACTCCACTATTTTCCCCATTCCTGTTCTTCACCTAAAAAAGATCTTTACAAACAAGTGCCAGCACAACTGGTCCTAAGTTCATCATGTTTCACTGAAGCCAGTGTATAACCTGGACATGGGTTTTCTAGCTCTCTTCTTCGCTTCCTCTTTTACTGTTCTCCTGCTTCCTGACCAGTACCTTGCAACTAAGAGGAAAAAGCATTTTTTTTTATATAAGAATTAAATATTTTTTTTCTATCCAGCCTTAGCCTTAAGTGAGAGAAGACTACAATACTTTGTACAACAGAGAAACACAATCCATTTCTATGGCAGGGCAGGAAATACACTGTCACATCATAATTGATGGGGGGGTTTATTAAATCTGGTATTTAATTCATTTCAACCTCTTTTGGCTTTTCATCCAACTGTATGACTCCATTCCTTCAACTTCTGTACTGACAGACTTATTTATCTGCTTTTACAACAAATAGATGGAAAAGAAATGACTGATCCTGGGTAAAAAATTGCCTTTGCCAAAAGTTAAATTCAAAATCAGAGCAAACAAAGCCTGCAGCTGCTCCCTTGCCTCCCATGCCAACAATAATAACCAGTTACAATAGAACTAACCCTACTCGAAACAGAAGGTACCAGATCCTCAGCATAAATCGATCAGTGGAACTGAAAGCACTCTATTAGCTGGCAAGTTTTGTTTCACCTTCACCTTGAATTTATCCCCCAAACCTGGGAATGTGCTATAGAAATAAGGACTTACAAATACCTGTATCAATATTTCTGAAGTCTTGCTTTCACACAATTTACAGTGAGCAATGGAGTCATCCCACATTCCCCCTGTATGTCTCTAAGCCAGCAGGATGCAGTAAAGACAAAACTCACACATATTCATCCTTTGGAAAGTTTATTACTGTTTTGAAGAGGTCTGCATGCAGCAGGAGGTAAAAGCTAGGGGGGCTTGTCACATACCTACTTGGAATCAGAGGCTGAAAAGTTAGTGAAAAAGGTGGCCACAGGTATATAGAGGGGACACCAAGGCAGTCACTACACTGAAGCTGGCAGGATCTTATAAACCTGTCCTTAAATAGTACACCTGAATTTGCCTCCCCCCACTGTTGATTTTTAATGCTTCTTTCAGTGCAAAGCCACTTCTTTTAGCCGAGCTATCAGCCTGAAATTAGAAAAAATTCAGCTTACAAGCTGGCTTTTGCAGGATGCATTTTGGGGACCAGCAAAGTATCTGCAACATGGTAAATATCACAGAGCACCAGGCACCACAGATCTGCCACAGAAGCCTGTGAATAAGTTGCCAGGTAAACATGTATGCCTACAGCCTTGTAAGAACAAGGCATTGCTTGGCAAGTAACTGGATTTAACCTGAACAGGAAAAGATTATTTGCTTATTTTTCAATTAAAAATTAAACCTCACAGGCATCCTCCTCACTTATTCTTGGACCTTCCTTCATAAAGAAATGGAAAGAAACGTTAGGTTTTGCAGTTACGAGCAGTTAAATTTGCTACTTGCTCTTTAGCCTGCAGTTTCAGGGATCGATGACCTCAGGTAACACTTCCACACTGTCAGCACCAGATTTCACTTTTGAATTGTGCAATGGGTATCACACAGTTAACTGCAAAACAGATGTCTCTAAATGAGGCAAATTGCATTGACAGACCACAGTCCAAACCCAATGAGGTGCAGCTGTCCTAGAGAAAGAGCACAGCCCTAACAACCACAACACACAGGAAAAAAAGAAAAAAAACCAAACACACACACACCCCCAAAACCCCACAAACTCTGCAAGATAGAAGAATCAGAAGATTTTTAGCCAAAATGACTACAGACAACCCAATAATTGTCACAGGATCCAGAAACTGGGATTAGTTAAGCATTCAAATGCTGTTAAAACTCACTGCCTGAATTACTTGCTCTCCAGACCAGAGATGTACCAGCCTCTCAGAAGCTGAGCTGTAACTTTTGGAAACCCCCAAGAGTTCAGAGAGTATCAAAACAGCCCAAACACTAAAGAAGGAGTGTGTATGGCTTGGGGGTCAATGTTTCTGATCTCTCCATGACCTTTCACCAGAAAGGCCTCACCCCAAGCCACTGCTTAAAACTACCAACACTAACAAAAGGAAAACTGAAGCATTGTGCATATTCTCCACTCCAACCATGCAGATCGCCACTCATGGTTATAGTTGTCTCCTCCAACCACAGGTTACTTATTACCTCAGAAGACCCTTACAACACCATTTGTCTTCACATTTCTCCTCCTCTGCAAGCCAAAGCATCACTAAGCACACAAAGCAGTCAAAGCCCACTCTTTCCTTCACTAACTCACAGCACTCATGAGCCTCCTTGCACGCAAACCCTTTCCTACCCATGCGCTTCACACAGACCCTTCCCCACACACCCCATTCCTCCACTCAGCTAACATTTCCCCTCCGAATACGCAGTATCACATACATATTTTCCCCCACCTTACCACGTATTTCACACCACAAAGAAACACTATTTCCTGGCCACAAGACCACTGCACTCTTTAGCAAGCCATGCTTTCACTTGAGACCCAGACCTTCTTCACATTGCCAGTTCTGTTACAGGAACAAACTCCTGCAAGCACTAGCAGCCAGTCCACATGGGGCTCCTGCCTTTGGGTCCCAGCTCTCCGACTTCCAGAGAGCTGGTGATGAGTGAACTGTCATGACAGTGACAAGTTTCAGAAAAAATTCTCTGCTGATCGGAAGAGGTATACAAGGCATTAGTAGCAATATAAACATGCCTGAAACACGACTTGCAGAAGTGATTTCCTAAATGAAAAACACTGCTCTCTACAGAAAAGTGACCCCCACCAAAAAGGCAGGGGTAACCAAGGTTCTTCTACCATCATTATCGGTGGTGCCCTACGGCTGGGCCAAGGTCTGCTACTTCTGAGCCTGCCTCAGAGTCCCACACAGCCTGCGGCAGGGTGGCTCCTTGCCCTCTGCGGATGGGAAAGAAAAGCGCAAGGCGGCAGGAGTGGCTCTGTGCTGAGGGTCTGTAATGGAGGCAGACCTTTGCACTGGTCACAGCAGCTCGCCCCAAAGGCCTGCAGTGGATGCCTCTGTGCCAGGCTATTCACATCTGACTGATAACACCAACTCAGTCACAGATTGTTTTATGGTGGTCATCAGGTATTGTCACTACATGTGAAATTCAGAGCAAGGACTAGGCAATGCAGGGGCTTGTTCGTCACCAAGTCAGTCTCCTCAAATGCACCCTCTTGGTCCAGGTATCCAAACAACTCCATACAAAAAAAAATTAAATTCGTTATTGCCCACACCACCATTGTGTGAGTGCATAAATCTCTAAGGTATTGGATGTGAATCATATTCTATGGCAGATAAAATTTCAATAGAAATTAATAAATAAAACATTGGAATCTCAACAAATCTGAAGTGTCTCACACTAACTTTTTGCCTGAACAGTTATTTTATCCTTGACTGGTTGGCTTAAAAAAAAGCAGCAGAGTTTTTCCCTGTAAGACCACAAAGTCTCTTCCTCCCTAAGATGCTCTTCAGCTAAGAAGGTGGCGGAAACACCATACAGGTCTGTAAAGTATATGGGTATTGGCTGAGAAATCAATGTTAACCTTTCATGGCCTTTGTAAAAGGACAGTCTAAATAACCCCTACAATCAAATTTCAGACACAGAGAGGATGTGGACAGTGGCAAATTTCTGCTTAACCACCTCAGAATAAACAACTCTGAACAATCAGGCTGCTCACTAGACTTTGTGGCAGCCAGCCCTAGAGTTAGGACAATTTCAGCGCACGCTAGCCAGCCTGGCTACATTCAAAACCCCGAGCCAGGTGGCAGAGAGGTCACAATGGCAACTCCTTCCAACAGCCCTCTTGCATGAGATCTTGCAAGTTTCAGATAGGTCTAACTTCCCATTTAAACATAAAACTTTTTGACAATGCAAGGGGGAAATTTAAGGTAAATCACATGCTCCTTGGACGTATTATGTGTTCTTCAACGGATGTAGCCAAAGCCATTTCTACATGTCCTAGTAGATACTGGCTCCTGACTAATGGAACAAGCATTTGGATGCTAAAAGATACCAGGCATTATCTGGTACAGTTAAAAGACAGTCCACAACTCCAAAATTTTATTTCTGTACAAAGCTCAGTAGAACTCCAGTAGGTTGATCTATGTACACAGCTTAGGCCCTTCCTCTCATTTGTGATACTCACCCAAAAAAGCGTAGGCTTAATATTTGCTTTTTCTTTCTGTCAGGGGATAACTATCACTCAACAGCACCTGAACATCATCTTTAGTAAACACTGTATACATATGCAGTAAGGCTTCAGTTCCTGTACAAAAAAAGGCCCATTACCTATTGTAACAGTGTAAGTCTCCTGAACACTGCCCCACTGGTAGCTGTTAAGTGAGTTTTATCCTCCCAGGAGACAGTAGGAAAACTCGTACCCATGGATCCAACCAGCTGATAGGAGTAACAGGGCAATGGCATGCTGTTCTGCAGACACACTTAGCACCTAAAAATATATGGTAAAAATTCCAGGGTTTGCCTCTCTCTACAGTAACAGCACCAGTGAAAAACATTTTTAATTCTTCCTGCTGTAGGATCAGACAGTTCCTCTTCCATTTGTATACAGTTAGCAGGACTTTCATCAGAGCCTGCCAATGGGACAGTAATTACATAGTACAAGCTGCAGGAGTTCTTGTAGAAGCATATACAGTTTTCAGCAAAACAGGAATTAGACTGTTTCAAGAACCTGCCTTCCTTTCCCCAACACAAAAACCCACAATCCTAGCTAGAGAAATGACTGGAATTTGTTCTTTCATTCTAAAAATAAAAAGGAAAAAGTCATTCATTTGGTCATAGGACACTAGGACAGCTTGTGAGGTACCAGGCCTGAGTGACATAAGTTGCACAATGAGAAAGACAAAATGAAATCTAGATTATATTAGTATCTTGAAAATTGCTAGATGAGCTAGTGACTCATGGCAGTGCTAGGAAGATACATAACTCTTCACTGACCAGCTGAGTTACTACAGCATCTGATCATTCCAGTGCTAAAGTACAGCATAGTGCCGGGCTGTATCAACATGCACTAGTAAAGGGAGTGCCACGGGTGGTCTTACTGACTCAGGGGCAACGATGGGTAATTGCAAGATCCCACCTGACTGGAGCCCATTAATCTTTACTGTAACTTCCAAGGTCCTAAGCAGAAACTGTATGGTTAACTCTTTCATACACTCATCAGCACAGTTGTGGCTCTTTACCTCTGCTCCCATGGGTTAGCCACACAGCTGGCTATAAACATCAGTTTGCTGCAAGTGCAAAGCACAGACTGTAAATCAATAAAGGTTGATACTATTATATTGCTAAACAATTAAATGTTCTTTTCAGAAAGAACAGCAGCCACTCAGAATTCAATTGCATTGAGGGAGAGTCACTAAGGACTCTCCACTGCTTGTAGGCGCAGGTTTGAACGCAGCAACAAGTATCCTGTACTCAGTGGCAGTCTTATGAACGCTTCACAAAATACCCAGAGCCTCACTCTACAGTGATGACACTACAGCTGTTCCTGGCTAGAGGAGCAAAACTCCTCTATGGCAGCAGCATATTTCAAAGTCCTTGCTCTATTACAGTACAATAGCACACAGCCAGGTGACAAAGCTTTATCACTTCCTCATCCAAACACTGATTATGCCTCCTTCTCACTTTTCAGTTATATTTTGGAAGAGTCACATGAGAACAGTTGGATGTCTTTTCTCTTTTTACTACATAATTGTCTCCCATCACAAGAAATGCTAAAAAACCCAAAAAGAAGCAGGCTCTTAAAGAGCAGGAGTCAAGTCCTTAGCTAGCAAAAACTGACTGGCTTCAAATCCCAATTTCATCAGATGAGGATCCAGTTATAGTCCTTGACTTGTTTCCTTAACAAATGATGGCCTAGACTCAAGGAACATACCATGCAGCTGCTCTAGAGAAACATGCAATTTGCAAACTAAAGTGATAAATGCATAAAATGACTTTAGAAAAACAAGTTTCATCATATTTTCCCCTCCTCAAAGAAAACAACTAAATACATCAGGCTAGTGTCTCAAGAATTGGATGAATACAAGGTCATTAACACGAAGCACAGTCATTAGTGGTGTCCCTCACTGAAAGTGTTCACTAGCCAACAATTCCCACTGTCCCCTTTGGGAACGGCCAAGCGTGAGATTCTTTTGCAAAATCTGGCCCTATGCTGTTTTGCACAAGCTTTGAGGTAAAACCATCTGAGCACTGAGCCAGACCACTGAACACAAGCAAAAAAACCCAAAACTTTGAAGCAATTACACAAGGCATTTCAAATTCCCAACCAACGTGGACTTGCACAATACTGGTAGCTCCAGGCTGAAAGCAAAGAGATCTGACACGTTCATCTTGGTACTCTGCAAGAACAGATCTCAGATTTGTGATGGGAAACCCTTGAGTCTCCAAGGGCCCTTGTGAAGTGATTGGTTTCACTTTTACACCTGTGAGTCCATACTGCAAAATGGTCATGTCAGGAGTCCCCATAATGCACTTACCAGCACAAGGACTGGCCAGACCCTGGTCTCTGAACTCCTTTCTCCCATGCTGAGGCATCAGGTGTGCTCACTGGAAATTTACCTTGGCTCTTCCTGTGCTGCTGTAGCCTGCAAGGAGGAGAATCTCACCTTTAGACTGCCAGAACAACACTTTTTACCAGCACAATAATGCTTACAAAAAAAAATCTCAAACCCAGACTGGCAAGTTGAGGAAAAAATAGAAACCAAAGCTGTGTGTCTGCTGTGATAATGGCTCCCAAATAATTATGGCTCCAGGAAAGTGTTGGGATGTAACCTGGCACTGAAAAGGCAAATCAAAAGGTAAGGTACTTAAAACCCAGTGTCATTTGATCACCTTATGAAAAGACAGTATTGTCTACCCTGTGCATTTGTAAGGGGAGAACTATGTTTTGAAAATATTTTCATTCCCTACTTTTATGGGTTTTAAACACTCATTGTAAACATTAAGAGCATTACGTTTAGTGTTTGCCCTCTCTTCTCCTTTTATTTTTTGGTACATCCTTACGTTCCTCAGCTTAAGAGGTCAAAATGCTTTTCACAGTCTGCTGTGCCTTGCTCCTCAACAAATCAATCTGGTTGAAAAAACTTGCTCTTGTCACAAGTGCAGAGTTTTCCAGACTCTTAAAACCTCCCTTCTTGCATTTGAGATTTAGACTTTCTGAATCTACCTCCCATTGAATGAAATATTGTCCAACTCAGCACAAAATTTCACAGATCTAACATTTAACAAGATATCAGTGCATTCCTTTAAAGAATGAATGACCCTAAGTACTGAGAGCTTAATGATATGACAGCACTGTACAATGTATCACTACAATTTTGCTATGGAAACATAATTTATTTCCTGGTTGGATCAGACCTAAGTCCATTCTGATGTTCTGTCCCACTCACAGCAGCCAGTACTAATGCTTGAAAGGAAAGATGTAAAAAACCTCCAGGAAACAATAGCCATGTCCATAACACTTTCCTCCATACCTCAAAGAGGAGCTAGCTTATGCTTCTGAAAAAAACAGATGAAATAGCCTTCTAAGTATTTTCTCTCATACCATTCGATCTGAGGCACTTTTAGTATCCATGCAAGTAGATAATTCTTTCTGACCTGCTGAGTTCTTGTTCTCCACAGGAGGCAACCACAGTGTTAGTTTTGTGGTGTGTTCTTCATTAACTTTCTACCAGAATATTCATGTATCAGAGTTCACTCTGTGTCACTATATTTTTTTTTTCCAAACATGCTCAGTTCCCTTTTTAAAACTGCAGCTATACACTTCAATAAGCTGTCTGTGATAACATATGTCCTAATGTTCTTGCCTTCAGAGCAGATCACAAATTCAGAGCCCAGGCAGGTGAAGAGAAACCTGGATTACTTTTGCCAATGGGCATTACTGTAGCCTTATCTATGTCAAATTTCATCTCCCACTGCACTGCCAAAATACTTAATTCCTCCTGGAGCATCTAACTTCAACAGCTTTTACCAACTGAAACAAATTTCCATGATCAGCTAAATTCCCTATCTCACTCTGTCTTTCCTTCTCCACACTGCTAATGAGGACACAGAGTACCACTGACCAGACCCACATCAGCCCGCAAACAATTAACCAACCAGGCCCTCCAGAGGCAGCACACAGTGAACTTGGCTTCATGTTGAAAACTATTCAAGCTGCTAGCTGCAAGCCTATAATGTGATGCAGAAGGATGCAAAACTGAAAAAGAAAAAAGAAAAGATTAGAAGCATCTCCCCCTGTTTTGTATCCTACTGGCTTTGCTGTGGAGAGCTACAAGACCAATGGATGGCTAATTAGATTAACTGGATGGAAAGAAGTTAAGAGGAATTGATATTCATTAAGACATTAACACATTTGGGGTTGCAGGTATCCAAAGGATCTGGCCCTGTATCAGGTAGTCATTTCCCTGCAATTCCTAGGATCACCTTTCTTCATCCATTTTCAAAGAGATACAGATACCAGTTAGTGAAAAGCTGTCTATAACGTGATTCTGGATGAGGCTTTTCTTGCCAGCTATTACATATCCAGATAGAGGTATCTCAAGCAACAAAACATACATGAAAAGTGCCACAGCAAGCCATGATTTTCCCAAACATACAACTGAAGTGAGGAACCCTAGTTATTTTTCATGCATCATTCTACTTTTTTTGCCATGATGGAAGCAAGCTCAACACCACAGTGCTCTTTAGGAATGCTCATATTTAGACATAGAAAAGACAGACAATCTGTGGGACGCTCATTGTATTCAATGAGGAACCCAGCAGAAGCAACACAAGTGGCTTAGAGTCACTTTTCTTCCCATCTCCCACCAGCCCTTCATTCTCTTCTGGTTCTCTCTCTCTCTCTCAATTGAGCATCTCATAGCAGTGGTCCAATGAATACTCTTCTATGTCTTTGGCACAGCTGTGATTTTGCAGTCCACTGCGTACCCTACAAATCAGTGCCTTGTAAATTTAGGGCTGAAACCTCAGGCAAAGTGCACTGCAGTGAAAGAAAGAAAACAGCCACTTCCCTGAAATAGTGAAAGCCTCGCTCTTAGCAGAGGAGAGAAGGTGAACACACTCTTCTCCTTAATGTTCCCATTAAGGATTACTTTGATCTCCCCTGGGTCACCCCACATCTTCGTATAAAGATGATGCACTCTATATGGACCCCATGCACGCACCCAGGAACAAGAGTCAACTTTCTGTTGATCAGTATGCCTCAGCTTTCCAGTTTGTGTTTCCCAGGTAAATGGTGCCAGGGCTGTGGGTCACATATTTGAAACAGGGCTTCCTCAGAGAGGCTGTGAAAAAATTTATATCACTACTCTTCTCATTGAGACTTATCTCTTACTAAGTCCTCAAGCTCAGGAAGCCCTAACCAGTCAGTACTTGTCACCAGGAAGCAAAGCCTTCAAATCAACTCTTTGCTAAATCTGATTAGCAAGTTACATTCCTCTCAGCCTCATCTTTATGTCAGATACAGCAGCTAGTATTATTTTAGCCCTGCCCCTTATCTGATCCAAGATCTCCGTTGTTTTACTATGTTGAAGGATGCCTTGTTTTTTCAGTTTATTCATTGATCACGAGCAACTTAAGCAAGAAAAAGCTCTAGAGTTCCATAGAGTCCTTTTCCTAAACAGAGTCAAGCCATAGAATGGCTTGGTCCTGTGGCTACCCCACCCTACATTACCCCATGACACTTCACAAGCACTTCAGAAGCCTAGCCACATAGAAAAGCTGTCTACCACTATGGTCCTATCACATCATGCTTGCCAGAGATGTCATTTCTCTCAGCATCAGGATGTCAGCTGGTACTTGTCTTTTCAGTAAGCGTCCTCATCTCACTCAATGCCCGAAGCCATAGAGAAGCCCTTCAAAAATCTGTACAGAGCCTTCAGTTATCCTGTCAGACAGGGTAAGGCCCAGCACAAACAGCTGAGGCCAGACTTACCTTGACCACCTTAAGTGGGCAATAACATCATCGTTCCCTGCCACTGTGGGCTACAAGATACACAACAGGACGCACTCCTCCCAGCTCTGCAACAACAGCTCACTTGCCATGGGCTACAGACAGTTAAACAAGAATGAGAAGTATGATATTTCCTAGCAGTGAAGGCCAGTTAAATGTAATTGATTAACCTCAAGAACCTCATGTGGTACAATTGCCCTAGGATTTCCCTACGTTGTTGTTTTTCAAACTGTTTTCAATCTTTGGGCATACACTTCCCTTCAAAACAGTCATCTCCTACCCTTAGTTATACAAGATTCCAGTTACCATGACCTTCCTCCAAAATCATGATCCTCCCACTGGTTTTTTTCCTGTTATCACCACAGACACATTTTGTCTTCCTAAAACCAATCAACTTCCACACACAGGGCAACACTGCTCACTATTCCCTTCCACCCTTTGGTGGAAAACTCCCTCCAAATTACCCTTTTCCCTCAAAACGTCCCTGATTTCCCACACCCAAGGAACAGATCCCCTCCGTTATTCTGCAGGAAGTTATCATCCCTACCCTCATGCCAACAACTTTTTTCTGCACCCCATTTTAAAATGCGGATAATCACAAGGGAAATTACTTGCTTTGGTGGTATCCAAAATTAATGCATTGCTAGCTCTTTTGAGTCTATTGCTCTCCCAAATCATTGAAAAGAACATGGAGATTGCAGTCATACACAGCAAGAATCAAAAGCATGAAAAAATCACTTGAGGGTACCTGTCAAAAAGCACAGATGCAGTACCTCGGCCTGCTCCCAGGCCATTTTGTTTCACAGAGCATTCTACAGACACGGAGTCTGTCTGAAGGACAGGTACAGAGCACAGAATGAACCCAGAAAGGCAAGATGCAACGGCTGGTGTGGGAGAAGGGATATGGCAGAGATGATTTTTCTGTCCTGCCTTAAGCATGAAGGGGTACAAGACAGAAATCATGATGCTTCTCGTCACAAAGCAACAAGGCAAGGCACTGCCTGGTCTTGGCCAAGGGAAGATAAAGTCAAGTCAGGTGTTGACTAAACTCAAGAGCCGGCATCACAACAGAGATAATCCAATACTGCGACCATGTTTGCATTTTATCAACACGAGGTAAAGGCAGAACCTGATGCTTGGGGTCTTCTACCCCCCCTTTTCAACACTCCTAGCACTGACCCTGACCAGCCCTGCTCTGTGGAGTTACAGGGAGCGGAAGCCAGCAGCAGGCCGCGGCGCTGCCCTCCCGTCGCCGGCAGGACGGACACGCCGGCAGAGGCCGCCGAGCCCCGGCCCCGAGCCCGGCCCGCGGCCAGGAGAGGGAGCTCCCACTTAACTTGTCCGGCGCGCTGAGACACCCCGCCACCGCCCCAACCCCCTCTTGAAAAAAAGTCCTTACCGAGGTTTCCGTGGGGAAATCGCTCAACAAGGAAGGATACTAAATCCTGCAGAAGGTACCTGCTGGGAGTGGGAAGGAGCCTGAATGCCGGGCACTCGCTTCCCTCTGAAACGAGATGGGGTTTAGGGGCCAAAGGCAGCTCCTCAGCACTGGCACGTCTGAAGGCAGGCAAAGCAGCAGCCATCTGCCGAACACGCCTGCACCTCTGGTGGGGTCCCACCAGCTGGTAATGTCCTTTGGCTGGCCTGCACTATGCTCCTCTGTCAGCTGTGCCTTACTGGCCTGCTGATTCCCCAATGTTTCCTCAAGTCACTCAAAAAAACCACCACAGGAATTTACTTGTGTGCCATGCTACACACCGTCCTCACTTTTGTTACGTAAAGTTGTCTCCTGAGTTTTCACGCTCTTCTCTCTCCTCCCTTGTTTACCTGCTGGGACAATCTGCTGGCTGCACATCTCAGGACTGTCTGGCTTATATTTGCCTGTGAGAAAAGAAACCAAGGTAATGAGAGCATAGTGCAAGAAGTGACTTTTGCACTGATGCCTGAAAGGGGCCTGTGGTCAGAGAGGAGGGTGAACAACATGTCTCCTGACCTCCAAACACCCCGACCCTTGGCTGTCACTGCTGTGGTACCCTGACCCTCAGCCGTCACTGCTGCCACGGAAAAGAGCCGTGAGGAGAGGCTGCGGACAAGGGTGGGTGCTGCCTTGATGTGAACGGAGTGCAGAGTCCTTCATGATGGTGTGGGGTCCCACAGACTTGCACAACAGCAGCAGCCTTCCTACAGGAGACAAGTAGCAATACCAGCGCATAGCTAACAAACGTGGCTATTTAAGGTCTGTGTTTTTAATGTGGCAAAGGCTATAGGAGTCATAGGGGGAAAAAAAAATAATCACCCTGCAATCACAGGAAGGTCAATATGACAGCAAAGCTCTGGTTGATGTCCTCTAATTAACACAAAGGAGACAGAACAGCGAAGAGAAGGAAACCCCTTCCTTTCCGGTTTGTTCTGCATTAGTTGAAGTAGAAATTAACCAGGTTCCAGCAGCCAAATCTTTATTATAGGCTGTGATGTAAGAGACAAAAAGCAGCCCAGAACAAATTAAACTTGTAGTGCAACAATTCAGAAAAAGCATCAGCTATTCTTGACTTGTGAGCCTTTGATCTGACTTTAAATTTGGTCTGACTTTCACTTCTTAACTTGTTGCTAACAAGTACTAAGACACTTACAGCTAGAAGCTACGAGGTCAGTTTTAAGGGTCTAGAAAACCAGCTAGACTTGAACACTTGAGTAAACTTCCATGACTGACATCTTACAAAAAATAGCTGTCTCACTGGACTGCCAGAAATTTCTTCTATCAGCAGAGCTCAAAATACTTCAGTAGATTTTTATCTGGTATTTTGCTTTGGCTTGGGAGTGAAAGGGAACAGAGTTTAAGAAAATCTTCGGTTTCTCCGTAACTGTGTACAGGACTTCAGGCATCAGACACTTGCTCTGGGAGCAGCCCAAGAAAAATATTATTCACAACTTAATTTCTGGCCAACCCACAGGTATTACTACAGAAACTGACTGCAGTGAGCTGGTAACAAACAGCAGTCACACTCCAAACAAGTGTGATCAACTCACAATCAACGTTTGAAGGCACATAGCACAGAGTACAGTCCTGTATCTCAGCTTGAGAATGTTTTAACACTCCTACTTTATAACTTGGTACAAACCTACCTTCAAGTTTCATAAAGACTCAACAATGGGCAAATTTTCAAGCAAATGTATATCCAAAAGTAGGAAGAAATGTCATTTACATCTGAAATAAGATGCCTAAAAGTTATTCTTTCAGGAAATTCCTATGTCATGAATTTCATACTTTCAGCATGGAAGACTCCCCTCCATCCTCATAATCATTAGGTTTTATTTCTGATTGCAAATACAACTGAAGATTATATCATGTAGCTTTGGAATTAAAATGAGTGATTGCTCTCAAAACAAGTGACAACCCTCCAAATGAGTGACAGATTAAACAAATATCTGAAACAGGAAGATAGAGAGGAACCATCAGAGTTTTCCCCCAATGCAAGTGCAAGAGAGCTTAGAAGAGACAACAGCAAAGCAGTAGCATAAACTGAAATATTTAAAAACTTCTGTATAATTAACTTGCAACATTGAGAGGAAACTCCATTATTAGACATAAAAATGGGAAAGTGGCTGGAGAGGAAATCATTACTGGAGAGGTGCTTCAGGCAAGCAACAGAAAAATCCTCCAGAGTTTCCTTGTACTTTTAAATAAGACCTAGAACAGGAAAGAGAAACCATTGGGGAAGAAGCCTCATAGTAAATCTGCCAAAGATAGATGGCGTGTCCAAGCATAGTATGGGAGGGAAGGCACCCATTACTCTTAAAAAATGGGATCACCAGGTCTGAAAGAAAGAGGCAAGTTTCAGAACAGGGAGCTTGTGCCAACTGCACCATTGCTTTCTCACTACTGACACAGTATAAAGCAGCAGGCACTCCTTGCAAAAAAATGTTAAGTAGTTACATGCTTTTAAAGATCTTGCAGGAACAAGAGGCAAATCTGTAGGAGATCATAGTAGATTATGGGTTAGTAGCAAAAATAATCAACCCGAAAGGATTGTGCACCACTGAACCTGTAGTTGGGGATGGGAACAACATCAGCCAGTGGTCTTCAACGACAGCTGGAGTTTAGCAAGAGCATGTAACAACTCTGCTGTTCTGTGTGTGGGCTGGGTCACAATCCACAGAGGATGAGATCATTACAGGCAAGAAATATAATGGAATATTCCAAAACATTGGTTTTCTTGATATTGCTAAGATCTGTTCAATACATTGTTGAATAGGAGTGACTCCTGCTAGCACATGGACCTAATAAAAAGCTCATTTGTCAATAACAAAGACAAAATATACAGCTAGCATTGTTCCAAAGACACCCATGAAACGTAGATGAAAATGTAAATAATTTTACCTGCCATGTAATAAGAGGAAAGACCATATTAGGTGCTAGGTTGCAAGACAATTATAAAAAGCACAACAAACAAGCAGCATGATCAGTGCTGGCACAAAAATATGAACTTTCAATACTGTCATCGTGGATTAAAGTCACAAAAATCTGCCACAGTGATTGATAGGAAAATTAAATCATCCTCAAGGTCCATTGAAAAAGTTTCTCTAAAATATTCTATACTGATTTATTGTTATGAAAATTCCCTTCCTTAACTATAATATCAATCGGTCTTTATAATATGACAGCATATTAACTTTGTTAATATGTATTAGTTCACATTATACGCTGCAATGTAATGAGGTAGTGGAATTTTACTGGAGCCTTTGATACTGTTCATGCTTAAGTAAAACAAATTGAAGTACAGCCTGGCCCTGGAAATAAGGTCTTTGCTTCTTGGAATCTTAGAGCTGTCCATGAAGGATAAAGATACCCCTGGACAACCAAGATAACACCAGTATCCTAGCCCCCTAACACATCTTTGAAACCCTCCCAGTGTTGTCTGGCATCATAGATAAGTAACTACAGCAAAATTGACTCCAGGGACATCTGGGTCAGTAGACAAGCAGCAAGAATGCTGCAGAAATATAGTTGCTTTAGCAAAGATTTACTATGATGAGTAATCGGTAGTGTAGGTGTTAGTGATTAGTCAAATCGTGTTGTACCTGAACATTTGATGAGTATAAGAACCCTGTGTAAAACAACATGTGGGGTGCTCCAGTTTGGCTGGGAAACCTCGTGCACATGAATAAATATTTACCCTTGTAATTCTATACTTTGCATCCTAGCCTCTTTCTTCCATTGGCAAAGGCCAGTTACAATTTTTTCTAATATTATCAAGATTAGGAGGGTAGACAGTCCCAGGACTTGTTACCTGTATGATTCCCTTATCAAGGGCCAGCATCCTCTGGAAAAGAGAGTAAGCAACCTAGAGAAGCATTTTACAGAGCAATGGAAGAAAAAGCCCCATTCACCAATATGACATTGAGCCCTCCACAGGCTAAAACTGTGGCATTTTGTCTGGCTCCAAGTCCAGATTAAAGTGGCAGAAACTGGAGGAAACCTGATGCATTAGAGATTCTGGGGAGGTGAAAAGACAAACACAGAAAACTGATTGGTATGGGATGCAGCTGCAGTACAGTAACTTTATAAAAGCCAACAAAAGGTTAGAGATCACCAAGTGAAGAAGCATGGTACATGTTGTTACACCACTAATGATAAAATCCTAGTTTGTTCTCAGTTCTCTTACTTCAGAATAAAGCTGCTCTCCACACAGGGTATGAAAGAAGCATTATTCACTGATCCAACCTGAGTCATTAAATAGAGAAGCGATTTTTATACCTGCTTCTAAAGAACATGCATTAGCCCCTTGGAGACAGCTGTTCTGCTCTTCACAAGGCATCAGTTCAGCAGCTCCTGTGTTTGCACAGAGGACATGTGCAGAACATATCATCAGCTTCTGTACCTGCACAACCAGAATGCAGTAATACTCATCAGCTTTGCTGTCCCCCAAGAAAGCACATTCTAAAATGGTAACAGAGCACTATAGTACTTAACTGCAGCTCTCCGGATGGACACTGAATGAGAATAGCGTACTTTCTATGCAGGAATGAATAAGGAACAAAAAGAATATCTGGAAGTGTGTCTGAGTTGCTCATCCAGTGCATGAATTGTTTAATCAAAAGTAAGAAGCCAAACTATCAAGAAGGTAACATTATGTGAACTACAATATGGGCTACAGTAGGAGAAGGGGAAAAATAACCTTGAAATAAGTGTTTGAAGGAGACTAAGATTGCCCTGTGTTGAGGGGAATCGCACAGCACTCCAAAATTTTATCTTCTGGCATTTCATTATTTTTTGATCCATCAAGTATTGCTCTAGGATGCTTCCTAGGAAGGAAAAAATACTTCAAAAATCATAAATGCTTCTACTTTCCTACTGCCTTCAAACTCAATAACCTTTTGACTTAATTGGTATTGCTGCTGATTTCCACCTGGGTGGTAAATTATCTGATATTCAAAGCCTGTTTCATTCAGTGAATCGATATGACTGCACTGATTGCCTTGTAGGAAGGAACAGAGCTGAAGCTCTTCCAAGGAAACTGGGGACTGAGAACTTTCCTAGCAGCAGGTGAGCTAAAGGAGTATGATCTTTGCCATCTCAGAGACACAGGTGTATGTGCATGGGGTAACCCGACTCTAGATCCCTAGAATTTGTTCCCAAAGTGTGCCATATGCCTGCCCTTCCAAATCTTCAAGCTAATCCATCACATGAAGAAAACCTGAGCACCTGGCTGCAGTTGAACATTAATATCCTCAGAAGTTTCCAAGAATAAGGAAGAATTTGCAGCTTATACAAGCCAGAATTGGCTCAGGCTAGAAGGAAAGAAAAAGGAGATTCACAAAAGAGCCAGAGAAGTTACTGTAATTCCCTGGTTTCAAAAAAAGAAAAAGAGGGAGATGCTTTAGGACAAAGAATTGCAGCATCTACCTGCTGCTCTTCACACACCTGCCTCAAGGCAGAGAAGCAAGACCTTGCCTTTGCACGGCCAGATCCGAGGTCTGAACAGCCCATATTTCCTCCCTTGCTATTCCCCTGCACAGCCATCAAGTTCTAAGACACAGTGTAGCCCTGTTTTATTTACTACAAAACCAATTTATCTAGAGTGCTGGACTACTCTCCCGCTCCCCTTAGGAAGCGGAAAGGTCTCACTGCCCAGAACATTTCTACAGTGTTCAGCTAGCATTTTGTACGCTCATTTTCATTCCCTTGAATTTGGCTGTGCCCTTGTGTCCCACTTTAAATAGCAGCTTGCCTTCCTCATGGTCTAGCAGGGGTCATCATTTAACTGAGCTCTATGGAATTCCTTCTTTTTGTGTTCTTCATAAATCAGTCTCCACAATTTTGGTATTTATAGTCCCACACTGGGAACCACAGTTACTTCCGCAGCATAGCAGTTTTTTCCTGCATTTCACTTTTCATCTCCACATTAATCTTTTCAACAGGAAGAACACCATAAATATTTGAGTGACTCAGTCTACTGGTTCCACCAAGCATACACATGTCCTCTGCAGCTCCTAATACTGGAGCATCAAGCCCATTCCATCTGCTGAAATCAGAGCAGGCTGCTGGGAGGGCTGGAACAACAGCCACAGCCATCAGTACTAATTCAGGTTGCTTACAAGGTTACTCCCACCTGGGAAGGAAGGAGGCAGAGTAGGTTAATACACTTTAAGCCATTCATTGGAAAACTGCATTACCTCTGCCACTCTGGACAGAGACCAAGTTGGATAATAACGTTCTGCCAGCATCAAGTCAGCCTGAAGTTTAATTTAGCTAATGATCAAGGCACAAACTACACTGAAGAAAAAGATCCAGCTGTGTGAATTCTGGTTCTCACTCTTTCCCTGACCATTGGACAACTTTAGGTAAGCAACTTGAAAAACCCAAATCAAAAAGAAAACTCCATGCTAGCAGGACAACAGTAACAAATTACTAACACTAGTGACAAGGCTGGCACCAGCAGAGCTTTGAACTGGTGCCAAAGACAAACTTAACACAGAAAAGTTCATTGTGCTCACTGGGGTACAACAACCAACACAACAGCACATTAGTTCTTGACTGTAGTTTTTAGATACTACTAGAACTCAGATAACTAACTAGACTGCAAGCAGTTAACCTCCTTCAGGTTAAAAGAGATGAGTCATACCTGCTTCTAGAAGTGACAACACACAAGGGATCCCTGTAAGCTGTCACAATATCTGGTCAGCTTTGTCTTTCCTGTTCAGAAATGGGGACAAGCGGCTGTGATACAAGCCCAGCCTGATACTGCAACTCATGCTCAGAGTCTGCAGCAAGAGATTAAGTTCTCCATGACTGTATGCACCTTTCTTATGCACAGAGGAGGGTATATTGGATGGGACTGCTGACCTGTCAGGTGTAAGAGGTGGCTCAGGTGGATTTCCAAGTATTACTGTAAAACAAACAGCTATAAGATCCCACAATGCCAGCTGACATTATCACAGAGAAGCAGAATTTGGGAATAGAAGATGACAGTGTGTGGCATAGGCCTGACCAGGACTCAGCTTGGCTTGTCATGGCATAGTTGCATGATCCACCAGGATGCCCCATCTCCACTGTCAGGAGACTAGGCCACATTTTCCTGAGAAAGCTAAGGTTTTGACACATCCAGCTTGTAAAGACAGCAAGCAGATCCAGCAGTAGTAGCAGTGAAGCTAAAGGGACTGACTCAATGAATATACCTAGCAGAGATGAGCAACTGTAAGAGAGAAAGTAGGGTCAGATTGGCAGCATCAGACTGGCAACCAGGCTTTGGGGGTTCAGTCCCTAGCTTTTTGGTGATCTGGTTTCCTTTCTGTGGTTCAGTTTCTCTCCTGGTTTTCAGCCAGGATAGAGTGAATTTTCACAAGAAGCTGGGAGGGGACACAGCCAGGACAGATGACCCAAACTAGCCAAAGGGATATTCCATAGTATATGACATCATGCTCAGTATGTAAGGGGAAAGCCAGTGGGGGAGGAGGGATTGCTGCTCAGGGACGGGCTGGGCATCAGGTTCTGGGCGGTGAGCAAATTGCATTGTATATCACCTGCTTTGTATATTCTTTTATGAGAGAATATTTTTATTGTTATTTTCCTCTTCCTTTGCTGTCCTATTAAACTGTCCTTATCCCAACCCACGAGTTCTACCTTTTCCTTCTGATTCTCCTTCCCATCTCACAGCAGGGAGAGCAAGCAGCTGCATGGTGCTCAGGTGCTGCTAGGGCTAAACCACAACAGTTTCGTCACCTCTGAGCTGTCAATACCAATACTGACCTCATTGGTAAAACATTGAAATTCCCCATACCCCAAACATTTTTGCAAAGTATAAATCCAATAAAGAAAGCAAATAGGCAAGTGTTGTGCAAGGAACCATTATTAAGAAAAACAAGGCAATGGCAGAAAGAAAAAGAAAAAAGACTGAGGAAAAAACCTTGCTGAGCACTGAAATAGCAGGAAGTCCATTGCTTTGAGAATGTCAAAACTAAATCAGACATCTCACTGGGAAACAATTTGTCAGTACTAGAAAAGTGGATTAGATGATCTGATCATAGATCTCACCTCAATACTTATAATACACTGACATCATGACAGCTTTCACCTTGAAAGAATGAAAGACGTTAAATGAAAACTAAAGTAGAAAAGGGACTAACACAAGGATATCAGTAAATTCTTCTTCCATGAGCGTAAATTCATGACCAAGAGACAACATTGAAAACAAAAGATAAAGGGAATGGAACAAATCAAAAACCTGGTGAGGAAGTGAAATTGGTAAAACTATTTTTAATACTTGGAGACAAGGATAGTAGTCTCAAAGATGTCCAGAAAACAAATGCTTCACACCTTCCTGTAGTAATTTCACAGACGTGGAGACAGGTCATCCCAAGCTCAAATAAAGTAGGTGACCCAAAGGGCAAAGTGCCAGCAGGGGCCAAAATTGTTGCATAAACATTCAGCAGCTTGTGATGTGAGCCTGGGCACATCACTCCCCCTCTTGGTGTCTGTCTTCCCTTCCATTTTACCTACATTCTCACCTGGGGACATTCTTACTGGGAGTCTATATATTGTCCAGAACAAGCAGGCTCTGATGTAGTGCTAGAAAAAACATTAGCTTCAGCCAACTCAGCTCCTTGATAGCTGCTGCAGAACAGCAGCCTGGGATTTACCAGCAATAGGGCCCATCCAAGACTGCGGTTTCCAAAGTATGAGACTGCTGTCATGCACTTAAGTGAACGTTGAGGTCTTCATTGGAATGTACAGCCCTATAAGGTCTTCCTGGTATCCAGTGTAACTTTTCTTTTCCTTGCTTCAGTACTTTGCCTTCCCCTTTTCTGCCCTCAAAAAGGGCCCTAAATAATTCTTAGTACATCTACAAAACTGTTTGTTTGTCCCTCCTCAGCTATCACTTATTCTAGTCTGACATACTGAGCACTTTAACCACCCCTATATATCAAACTTTGCAGGCCCCTCATCACTTTTCTTGCTTTCCTGTGAGTTTCTTCCAGCTTGCCAGTAGCTCTCTGCACCCTAAGCAAGGAAATGCTCACCAGCAATCACTCAGTAACAGCTCTGCCATAGCTTCTTATCCGCTTACAACATTGGTAACATTCGCCTTTTAAAAATACCATTAGACTGAAATATAACAAGGTTCCTCTCAATGTCACAGCAGTCACACATGTTCCAGTCAATACTGTTGTCAAAAAGGAGTTAGGAGCCCAGAAACTATTGAACTGCAGCTCAAGCCTGCACTGCCTATAGGTGCTGGAAAGACTGGAGCACATCCAGCATCTCACTAGTAGCAAAGTGCCCTTGGGCACCTTGGTTGCAGCTAAGTGTTGCCCTGCCATTGGTGTGTGATTTTCCTCCACCTGCTCTACTCTCCTGCAACAGCAGAAAGAGCTGCCCAGCTTTGAATAGCCACCACTTCCCTGCAAGGCCACATGTTTCTCCTTGAGCTGACCAGGAGCCAGCAGGTGTCCCTCCCTACTTCTTGAGCAGTGATCATCTGAAACATCTGGCAAGCATTTAATTTTGCATGCTGTTTCTCTGGATGGAAGGAGGAAGGAAAATGTTTGAAAGCAAAGACCAATCAACTGATAAGATCTTTATATTACTGGGGTATCCAGCATCCCTTCTGCTGGATGGTGCTCAAGTCAGAAGTATCTGAAGAATACATAATGCCTCTCAAACTTTATTTCTGAGGTAAAAAAGGGAAGAACAAGTACTGATATGATTGCAAATGGAAAACAGCCATTCTTTAGGCTACAATTATGCCATTTACACATAAGCCAGAAAAGAACTCCTATTCACACAGCCCTTACCTTTTTCAGCAGTATGTCATTTGATGAATACCACCTCTTTCAGAATAGCAAAAAGCTAGAACTATTCTTCCTTTCCAGCAGTTCACAGCAGCACAGAGAAAAACTGATTTTTGCTACTCCCAGGATGAAGAGCTGGACCCCTACTACTGCAGAAAGGGGAGAAGCAGAGGAAGGGAGGACCCAACCAGATAGCACACAGCTCTGGAGAACAGGCTTACTGCTTCCATTGCTTTCAAGGGTATCAGAAATGTAAGATGAGCACAGGAGCTGCTGCTGAGAGATGCCACTTCTCCTGCCCATCAGCAGTGGCTGCTGTCCCACCCAACATTCCTCCTTCAGGCAGCAGCCACTATGAATGTGGGTTTTCAGGGCTTTGGCCAAAGCAATAGTGCTGTGACCATTTTGCTGTCCTTGGCAACCTACTGCCCAAGGAACTGTGCCTGTAATGTAAACCAGCCTTGAATTCATCAATGTTTATTCACTCCAAATCAAGATTAAATTTTACAGCCTTCTTGGCTTTGCTTGCGAAGATATGAGGAGCAGCATGCATCTACATTGCAATAAAGAAGTTGGGACAAGAGTAGCTATGTTTCAGCAGTCTGGTAGAAAGGCCAACTCTGCATGAAATAGGAGGCTAATGGTAGAGTACTACTCTGGAGACAGTTTACTCCACTCCCCTGCCAGGCTATGACAATAAGCAGATCACTTTAGACGTGCAGGGACAGTCTGGTGTAGGACTGGCAGTCAGAAGTTGGAGGAGGAAGAGGAAGGAGAGCTCTCTTTCTCATGACATAATACAGCTGGCCAGGTGCTACAATGAAAGATGGTGATGAGCAGCCACCTTCCTCTGATCCACTTAGAGTTCGTCATAACTGGTATGACAGCAGCCAGACTCTCACTTTCCTATCACAATTTTAGGAAGTGTGGTACAAGACAAGGGGAACCACTGCTTTGTTCTGGAAGCAAAGGTATCCAATTAGATGGACCAGACAAGTCCCAAAGTGCAGGTTTTCTTATGCAATTAGTGTGCTGTAAGCTAAAGAAGCACTGAATAACAGGAGCATGGGGAAATCCATCCAGGTACTGCTTCGGCAAGACCTGCTAAGCATCCCTCTTTGCAGCTTTGATGGCAGTAGCAGTGCAAACTCAGACTTCGATGCATCTACAGGGGATACAGGTTAGAACTTGTAATACTTGTCTGCATTTTCACCAGTAATTCTATTTATAAAGTTTCTTCCTTCAAGACCTCTTCATCCCTCAGTCCCATTTACAAGGAGACCTCCCGCTACAAAAGTATGCTGGATTTATCATATCAAATTTGCCAACTAATCCTTTCCCTAGGGCTTCTGAAGGTACACATTAAGATAAAAAGGAAATTAAAAAAGGCTTTACATGAAGCACTTAAAAAAAACACCACACATTCTCATACGTCCTCACAGCCTCCCCCATAAGATCAGGTACAAGTCAGAAAGCATTTCCCGCTGTGAAATCAGAGGAAACCAAAGCAGAGAGAAACAAAGGCTAAGATAAGACAGAGCTCTGCTTTCACCATAACACATTACACTGCACCACAGGTCACGCGCCTGAGCTGCAAAGCAGAGGCGCGGAGGGCTGGCATTCTGCCATGGCATAGCATGGCCTTTACCCAGGGCTCACAGAGGCTGCAAGAAGGCAACAAGCAGGAAAAAACCTACACCTGTGCCTTCAGTATGAAGGCTTTCTGCATATCCTATTAGCTCTTCTTTACCTCACAAGCAGAAGACTGCAGCTTAATTAAAAGGAAGAGAACCAAGGGCTTGCAAGCAATGTACAAAAAGTAATTGAACAATTGTCCCCAGCCAGTTGGAAACTGGTAAGCACAATCACTTCCAGCACCAGTGATCCCATCCTTTCTTCAGGTTAGTAGTACAGATGCAGAATGACAGTCTGCTCTGCCTGACACAGACAAGCTCTTTTGAGGTAGCTACAAGTGCAGTCAGCATGGAACTGCATTGGCAAAATGACAGTTCTGTTTTCTGTCCCTGCTCTCAGGCACACAGCATGGAGGCAGGGTCCAGACCACCTTAACCCCTGTCAAAGCCTCTGTCTGAACAAGCTGCTATATAATGTTAATTTAATACACAGCCCAGGTCCTTCGCAGCATATGGCAGGCTGCAGTAGTTCCTTGGGTCTGGACACAATCAGTCTCAAGCACAACCCAAAGCAGAAACAATTTTATTTAATTATCATATAACCATGCTTGGAAAACAGAAAGGTAATTTCTAGTGTCCTCCATCATAAATATTAGATACATTTATTCTGCTGAAATATTAAAGGACTGACCCAGGACTAGAACATCCTCACAAAGAAGGGTGCAACATATGCACATGCACAAAAAATTTATTAGCAGCATCCATAGCTGATGCCATACATCAGCTGTAATGGTGAAAGCTCCTTTTGGGGAGAAAGAAAAAGGTAGACAGAATTAGAAGGGAAAGGCAACCTCTCTCCAGGGGCTACCCAAGACAAGGAGTGACTGATAGGGGTCCCCAAATGAGCACCCTTGCCAGGCACCCCTCCAGTGCAGCGGGTCATTACTCCCATCCTTTTCCCATAACAACTGTATGGTTACCATCAAGACCCTCTCAAATCCCCTGTTGCTTGCCTCTGCGTATAACACTGTTAGCACCAGAGTATGTGCTGAGCAGGGGTAGGTGCTGTGTACCAATTCCGTGCATATGTATTATTGAGTCCCGTAATGTAAAGGAAGAGCTACACCCTAGTGGGTGATACTCACAGCAGTGAATATCACCTCGGGGTGTGCAAGTGCAAAGCCATGACAATACCACCAACAACAAGGGGAAAAAAAAAAATACTGCCCCAGAGGCTCTGGCCAAGGCAGCCACAGCAGCCTGGGTGCCAGGGCACAGAGCTGCCTGTGCGAGGCAGGCTGCAGAGCCACAAAGAGAAGACCTTGAGCAATACAAGGGGCTGAGGCACCTAATGCACTATGCAACAACTGTGTTAACAAATCAACTGTAAAACACCACCACCATCCAGCTTGGATCACAGCCTGGGACATGAGCATGGCTCTCTGGTAAATATCCACTTGTTAAATACAACCTTCAGTGCACACTGAAGTGGAGGGATGAGATGCATTTACAGTGACTACAGCTACCTCTAGCTTGATATCATATACTCTATGCTTATCACCAAGATCTCAGCTTATACCACACTGCATTACCAGATCATTTGTTGTCTGTGGCCAGCCATAAAACAATCACTAAAATAAACCAGAAAAGTGATGGTTATGATTTCCTGTCAGGTAATCTTTGCTTATCTGCTGTAACCAGGCAATAGTTTTGTCAGAGGGAACTACCCACACACACATCCTCATCTACATGCTGCATTTGAGAAAAGCTACCAGCCACGCAGCCCGGTTGCGTGCTGTGGGGATTCCTGGGGCTCAGGAGGCTCCTCACAGCCAGTAACTTCCCTGGGGACTCTGCATCAACAGCTGCACCACCGGAGTACCTGTATGGTGCAACGTGCTCCAGCAAACCCTGAGCTGATTTGTTTAGAAGAGGCAGAGCTGCACTGCCTGCAGCAGAGCTGTGTGCTCTGGGGTCCTTTTCATGAGGGCATGCCTCACTGAGGGGTGCAGGTTTTCCTCAGAAAACCAGCACTGTGTCAAGCAGTGGGCAGGACAGGGTGGCCACTGGAGAAACCCCATTGGAACATTGCTGAGTTTCTTACTACTTCCTACTACCACACTGCCTGGGTTGGAAAATGAACACAGGAAGATGATCGGGGGCAGAAGTGCAGCTCTGCATTTTGCCATAATCAGGTTCAGTTCCCAAACTCTGTGTGACTTTTGAAGCTCTGTTCCTAAGAGATTTTTTCTGCAACATATTCAGACACCTAAAATTACAGAAATGTTTTCACCAGTATTTCCAAAAGACCCAGGAAGGTCTTCAGCGATTTTAATGCAGGAAAAGATTAAGAACAGAGCAAGAGATGCATACAAAACCATAAGCTATCTTTCTGAATAGCCTTTAAAGTGTGACAGGCTCTGTGCTGCAGATTCCCATCCATAAAATAGGGGACACAGCACATTCATATTATACAGAGCTGTTACAAGTATAAATAAAATGTACTGCCATACTACCCAGGTGCCTTGCAGTACCTTGAATAGATTCCCTCACTACCCACAACCTGGAAGCAAGGCAGGAACAGGATATCATTAATGTGGTTGAATTCCCTACAGAGCCTAATCACTTATTTGAACTAAGCATGGGAAGAACCGAGTTTATTCACTACACACCCCAGTTAGTTGAAACCAGAAGCAACATGGTAAGAATAAAGCAGAGAAGTAGCTGTAGCCTGCAAAGAATAGCATTCCTTAATTGGGCATTCCAAGGAAAAATAAATATAGAGTAACCTACCACTCTAACATTCTCCTTTGATCAGCTTCTCTCCCACAAAGCAGAGCCTAATTAAGTCCACATTTATCTGAAGATTTCTTCAGTTAGGAAAGGTAAAATACATGCTAACTGCTAGGCAGAAAAATGAAGGCTCCCACTGCTCTCACAAACGCTTTAAAAGGAAAAAATGCCAATGGAACAGAAAACATAATTCAGAAGCTACTGACCAGCGGGCACCCTCAGCTACCAGTCTGTCAAATAGCAAAGCCACAGGTACTGGATGTCTGGCTAGTATATTCCAGAGTATCTTAAGACTGACACTTGTACATAAACAAGGTGATTAGACTGAGAAGCCCTTTAATATCTTAGGATCTTTCCATGTTGTAAACTCCTTGATGTTTGGGGAAAATAAGTGCAAGTGAGTCCACGTGGCTTTCCAGGAACTGATCCAAGTCTGATGCTGCTCAGAAACAGATTCCTTTCCCCATACCAAGAGTACACGAAGCCCCATTCATGCTTTATGACCACTTCAGGCTAGGCAGCAATGCCATGAGAACTCATGCAAAATTGCGATGCATCTAAAGCATGCCTATTGGAGAGACTGAGCATTTAGCGGGCGCTGCGTGTCCCACCCAAGCAACAGTGCCAGCCCACAGAAAGGAGACTGAAAGTAATAAGCCATGTTTCAAGCAGCAGCTTGCCAGGTCACCAATCCCTGTGACAGAGTGCCCTCACTTCCACAGATGGATGATCTCACTCTAAATAGGCTAGTGAATGCCCAGCCAGAAAGGCCAGGTTAAAAATTCCCTATGAGACCATTCTGTTGGGCTTTCAATGGCACATCAGTCTGCTTCATGGGAAAACACACCTTAATAAGCAAGATAGCATTACTCAGAACCATTTGTCCAGGTGTGACAAACTGCATAAAACCCAGGAAATTACATCCATTAGGATATGCATGCAAGCAGCATTTTCATTGCTTAGTGCAATTAGAGTGATGTACGACATCCAGCTTCTGCTACCCACAGAAGTATGGCTACTCTTTCAGGAGCTCAGATAAGTTAAAATATCCAGTGACACTTGTGGTCATTACGAACCCAATCCTGCGGCAATGCCTGGTTACCTTACTGCACTGGCACTCCCATTAATTCACTCTGGCTACTGAAGGAGCAAAGGAAGTATGCATTTGATCTCAACAGCAGCTCTGAAGATTATACATTCACCCCTCCATTATGGCTCCCCACTGGGACATGTGCTCTGCACCAGGAAAGACAAACTTCCCCTGCTCCATGCCTTGCATCCCCCATCCTCTCCTGGTGTCAGAACTCAGCACACATCATTGTTCGACTTCGCACACACTGCCATCCTGTTGTGCTTGCTGTCATTTAAATATAACAAAGCTTCCAACCTTGTAGCTGACTGGAAAACCTCATACCTGGTTGAACAAAAAGAAACAAGAAGGCAAGGAATACTTGTAGTCCAGCATTGCCTTTCCAGGTATGCAAATGGCAAGGCATATATAGGCTAAAGGATAGCTACATGCTGTTCTCTTATTTTTATAAGGGAAGAGCCAGTCTATGGCCATGCATGTAGCTAAGTCTATACCGATTTACAAAGGGACCTGCAGCAACTTGGAGACTGTTTTATTGCATATACATTTCAGCTCTGACCTAACTGAGAGCAAACAGGGAGCTGCAACTCAACTGCAGTGTCAGCAGGAGAGACAGGGGATAAGCTGTAAATGGAGCAGGCCTTTCGTCAGCCGAGGTCTGTTCCTGTGGCACCCCACCAACTCCCCTTCTACCAGACCCAGGCTGCCATCAGTCTGGCCCTCCTGGCCTCTTTGGTGCCAAGCAAGCAGCAGTGCCAGCACGAACACGGGTCACTAGCCTGGAGATTGTTTATCATATCAAAGCCAGGCCAGGAAAGTTGCATGCCACAGTATGAACAGTGAAGAGAGACTATCACTCAGAAGGGAGACTGTCAAGGAGTAAACCACTTAGAGCCGCTTCTGCTTGCCAGATTTTCCCCAACAGACAGACTATGTCTACAAGACCAACACTAATACTTCCCAACAAACACTGGTGACCAGATGTAAGTACACACACTAATATTAGAAGAGAACAACTACTTTGATTTCTTAAACAAGTGCTAGAAAGTTTGTTTCTCAGAAAAGAAAATTCAGGACTCTACACTAGAAAGTACTAAAACAATTACATAGAAAAAGCACGTGAAAAGAAATAACAAGTCAAGTCAGAAAACCACAGCCATCCTGCTTTCACAACACCAGGATCCACTTTCACAACCAGTCTGTAAACAGCTATTGCTTCTAGAGAATGGGTTTCACTTGGTGTGTGAATGATTTACAGCTTAATGTGCTTACTTACATGAGCACATTAGAGCTCCACTGACCAAGTGATAGGACACAACTTTTCGTGTTCTTGAAAAATTCATAGAAATCAAGAAAAGCTGACTGCTTCAGTTTCCTGACTGTGATTCTTCAAACACATGCGTAGGTTTTGACACCTTTGATCTATGTGTGGAAAGGGAGACAAGGCAGGGGAAAGTTATTTTAAGACACCCAGCACTGACACTTACACAGTCAGATGCATTAGGAACTTACAATACAGGGCCACAAAGACTTACTTCATTTCTTTATACCTTAAGACACAAATCTCTTCTTGCAGCAATAACTATATTTATTTCTCTGCTGCAATTTATTTTTCTCCCCCACTTGCCTTCTCTGTTGCAGAGCTACACTGCTGCTCCCATCTCCCTCTATTCATGCCTGCCGCAATACCACGTTTGGCTTGATCTCACTGAGCACACTGTTGCCCGTTTGTACTATCAGGAGGTAGGATCAAGAATTCAAGAAATGGCACTTCTCTACAGCAGTGCTGAAACACAAGTACATATCCAAATATTGAAGCGTTGTAAACAAAGGAAAAGCTGAGAAGTTAAATAGACCACTTGGTGTTAGAAGGAACACAGCTATACAACGTGCACTTTTGGTTAAGCTTACAGCCATTTATTAGGAGTAGAGGAAAAAGCTCAGCCTGACATTATCCTCTTACTATTGTAGTGTCAAGCACAGGTTTCCACAGGGATGACAAGCACCATCCAGCCTGCCCTGTCCTCCCCTCTCCCTTCCATTCCTCAGGGAAGACCCAAAACCCATCTGCACCGCACACAGGCCCAAGGTAGGACAGAACCCAAAGGCAGAAGGGAAGATTCTCAGTTTTCTAGGGTTGATGCAGTAAGCATCAGATAAGAATGAGGACTCAAACACAGAATTCACACCTATGCTTAAGGGCCAAAGTTAAAGTGCACTGTGGAGTGTCAGAGCTGCACTAGAAACAGAAGCATAAAAAAATGAAGCAAACACCACTGCCTTTTCTTTCCCCTCTCAGAAAAAAGTTACTTGCAAGCCTAAGTGTTGGTTTGGCTGTCCCGAGTTTTTTGTTTTCTGTTGCTATCGACTATAGAAAGGCAACCTAGCTCTGACAAAGCACACATTATCTGCTCCACATCAGCAAATTTGTTTACCAAGCCTCAGTCTTGATTTCTTCAACTATAAATCCCTCTCAGATCAAAGCTGTGGTTCCATTATTTCTCTGACAAAGCTGATTTGAAAGATTCCTGCTTGTCCCTGCCCCCTATTATTCTTTCCTTCTCCTCTCTCCATTTCCCATCTCTACCTCATGAGGTCTTCTCAGCTGTGCCAGATCTCAAATTTGATGTTTTTAACAGGGAAAAGCCAAACCCCACAAGTTGTTTAAGTTGCACCACTGCTGAAGGAAGTATACATGTAACTGCGTCCTTAGCAAAGGCAACCTGCTTGTAAACAGCTTTGAGAGGAAGGGCTTTTCAAACCCATAGCAGACTGTGGTTCAGTGGCCCTCACCAAGGGGAGCTCTGCACCACTGGAGAGTCAGCAGGACAAATTTGGTCAGGATTAGGCACAGCTGCTCAGCTGCAGTTTTAAGTAACACAGAACACATGAAACTAAGCCAGCTGTATTCTTTTATTCCAGCTGCAGAAGCAGAGATGAAGTGCTGTTGCATAAAAGCTATGAGATGAAAGTGCCACTTTGACAGTTTTTGACCAAACTTTTACTGGCAGAGTTTGTACTAGTTCAGCACTTTTTGTTGCATGGACTGAGCACATAATCTTGTCCCTTTCTGTCATGAGGCTCACCACATAGAGCCGCAACCTGAGTTTGCAGAGACTGTAATTACAAAAAAGCTCCCAGGTTTCTACTCACAGAATGAACATGCTTGGTACAGAAGTGGAAGCATCAGGTAGCTTTTTTTTAGTAGACAAACTGCATTTTAAAGGCATCTATTTACCAACAGTAATACTTTTTTGAAAACCTTTTCCATGTAAGTGGTTGGTAACTTCCATTCTGGGTACAGAGAGAGGAGTCATTCCCTCTTTCACAGTTTCCAAACTTTTCAGCAGGGTCACAGGGAAAAAGAGCTAACACCCAACAACACTGGCAATAACTCATCATTTCTCCAGCCAAGATCTTCCTGATGGATGCATGTCCCAGGAACCATCCCATTATTTTAGATCGTTACTTAGAGTTGGTGGCCAGATAGCAATTGCAGGATAATAATAGTTGGCAAACTTATACACATCTTCGCTTCTTCCAAGGTAAAGATAGATAGTTTCCAGAAATATTCAGAATGTTAAAATTAGCAGGAATGAGTATGAAAAGCCATTTTCTAATAGCTGCATGCCTTTTCTGTATTTTTGTCACAAAAATCAATGTAGGAGTCTTTGTCATACCTAAGTTGGCTGGTCCCACTCTGGCTGTGCTCTTTTAGCAATCACACTGAACGTTTATTTTTAAGCCTATATAGTTAATGAACAACCAGAAATAGCTTAGGTCATTCTTACTGTAGATTTTTCCTCTACAGAGATCTTATTGTCTGCCTCACATCTAAGGCTTTATTAGTTACTAGCCTCCCTACTGCTAAGAGCAAAAATGTTATCAGCAAGGTACTGTTGCTTACTGACAAAATAAGGGATGTTTTCAATTGCATATAATAAATATCTGTCAAATTGTGCAGTTCTTCTGTCATTTGTGGCTGAGGTTTACATGCACTTCCTTGGGTTTAAAAGGCATCTTGTCCCATCCCATTTCTCTATCACTTTCTGGCATCCCAATGTAGCCATGTCATTGCTACAGAAGCTACAGTTAAAGGTGGTCTTACAAGAAAATGTCAATGTTAAATCAAACCAAAAGTATCTATGCTCAATATTTTCATCATCCAAGCCAGGTTGGGCATATCAATATTCCAAGAGATTTAAGTGACCTTCAAAAAAATTAATTCATAGATATCTGAATACTTCACTGATGTGCCTCAGTTCTCAGACTCCATAGCACAATGTCTTTTAAAAGAAAGTATTCTCTAAAAAGGAACTGTGACATTCATATTAAGAATAAAGATCCCATTTAACTTTAGAAGTAATAAACCCCAGTAAGACTGCAGTTCAGAAATGTACCATCTTTTCAGGACAGCACTTGAACAAATGCATGTTAGTATATGCTTAACTTTATCTATGCTTATTTAGGGTATTTGACTTCATACACAATTAAATACAAATAAAAAAACCTAGGCAGAAGTCTCTAAGCAGAGCAAACAGCATTTTCTTCTTCCCCTGGGAAAGAACTTTCTCTCCCCCACCAACTGCTTGTACCTGGATAGGGCCATAAGAGAGCTGGGAGGCAAAGGCATGCCAAACACCTACGAGGGAGAGCAGGCAACTGCTGGAGTACTCTCAGCCCTCCAGCTTGCACCCTGCTGCCAGAAACAGCGATTCCCATTGCTGGGCTGCGTTCAGCCACCTGCTGCCGTAAAGCTGAACCTAACCTCCTTGGGAAGCGGTGCTAATTAATCCCAGTTGTTCCCCTACATAGATGTGAGGTATTTTGTTCCAGCCTCTGCAGTAGCAGGCAGAACCAGGGAAACCTTTTTTGATTTACACCCACTCCTCTGTATGGCACTTGCATTTCAGGGCTGAAGCAAGGTACAGGCCTGTATCAATGCAGCAGTATACACTTGAGGAAGAGAAAAACTAAGGGATTGAATGTCAGACATTATAGCAACAAAATCAAAATACTCGTTGAACTGCTTCCTGCTGGCATGTATTATAAATTAGAAACTGCTACTGGAAAGAAAAAACCAAAACCACTGAAACACTAGTTTTGTGGTGTGATTGTACACCATGTTCATATCACCTGAAAAAAAAAAAGGCCAATATTTGCCCTTCTTGCTGGCTCCACCTCTTCATGCACAACCTGCTCTCAGAAGCAGGTCCTAATGTTTTAAAACATCCCCTGTTAGTAATAATAGTGACTTAGCTTAATAAGAGACAATACTTCATGCATTCAAGCCTTTTACACTTCCTTCATCTGTAAAGGAAATTAGAAATCAACATTATTGCCATTTTGCAGCCCAAAGAGGACTGGAGCTGTGCTGTGCTCAGTGTTCTGCAAACATGTGCTGAGAACCAGCCCTGCACAAATGAATCTACACACAAGAGAGATGAGATAGAGATAAGGTGTAGAAGGTTTGCTTGGAAAGCAAAAGCATTTGTCCACGACCATTTAGCAGAGCAGGAATAGAACCTAGACCTCCCAGCTCCCTTTTGCTGGCTATTAAAAGCCATTTCTGTGCTTATCAGGTACTAGTGGTAGCACAGCATTGCAGTCAGATTTATGTCAAAGGGAGACTGCCTATTCAAGAAATGCAGCTGTAGGAAAACTCTCCAAGTCATCTAGTCCATCTGTTTCTTCTGAAACAAGGTCAAGTTTACCTTGATAATCCCCAACACGTTAATATAATCAGTTCTAAAGCATCTCCAATATCAAGCAATCTATAACTTCCTTACATTGCTTGGCCTCATACTGCAACGTTTCTCCTGAAGGTCTGTACTAAATCTCCCACACTACAGAGTAATCCAAATCCTACACTTGTGATCAGAGTAATAATATAAAACACATATGAAGAATACCCTTTTCACTGAAGTTCCTAAGTTGCATCTGCTTCAGGCACAATTTTCTTTTGTGGGCTCCAGGAAACTGCAGTGCAATTAACTACTATCTGCATTTCCAACTGGAGCCTGGGAATTGTTTATATCAAGGATTATCCTTGAACACTTTGCTCCCAGAGTGAATTCATTCTGTTTTCATGAAAGAGAGACTAATTCATTTTTAACCATCAAAAAAGATGGGAGTTGATGGTTCCCTCTGCTTTGTTAGCAGTGAGAATGCTATTAGGTGGCCTACGTTCTCAAACTGTCTGCCCTTGATGACATCTGCTAGATTTACGAGCTCTGGCAGCTCCTAATTAAAGGCACTTTTCAGAAGGGTAATAAAAATGGTTATCAAGGCCTTGCTCACTCTTTTAGGATAGAGCAGAAAAGCCTAACAGGTGAAACTGGTGGGCTGAACCAACACACTGAATAGTTAAAATGCTTCAGCATCCATTAGCAAGCTTCTAAGCCTTTCACTTTGGCTTAGATCATTACTGTTATACAAGCAAGAGGCAGCTGTAAGGGGAGGCTGGAGGTGCCCACCTATTTGGAAGCAGGAGCACCCAACAGCCTCCTGTGTCACATCAGCCAGAATCCCTTCTGGGGAGGGCACGCTGCCACAAGCATCAGGGAAAGCACAAAGCAAAACCTAGACTTGTGACCCTCCCTGTACAAGGACATATCATCACATGAAAAGCTAGACCCTCAAAGAAGGATGGCCTAGAGAAAATTATTTTTCTTTGCCCCATCAAAACCCTTGTAGCAGTCCTGGGTGCGATCCCCTCAAGGAGTGACTGTACGGGCTTTCCTCTGCTGCTGAGTATGGGGAATGGATCCTTCTGCATCCAAGTGCTGCCTCTTCAGGTACCGACTTGCGCTTTTCCTCGCCTACCCTGCGGAGGGCTTGTGGAGCTCACACTTGCCCCTATCCTGGGTATGGTCATATAATTTTACCCGGCAGGTGAAGAAACATTGGTTAGTACACTCTCTGTGCATCATTTGCTGTAATTGCAAGATGTGCAGGAATAAACATGTTATCACTTAAGAAACAGCCAACATTCTGCTATCCCTTACCATGCAGAATTAGATCTAAATCCCTGAGTTAGGCTCTGAGCTCAAGGACAAAAGCATCACACTAACTTTGTAGTAACAGGTGTTAGTTAAATTCTGGCCAGCTCTACTAGAGGGATATAAAACTTCCATGCAAGAACAGAAAGCTCTGGAAGTTATGCAGTGTTGGGTTTTCAAATAAGAGTGATTTGACTTTGTTTTAAACGTCAGGTTTTTTTGGTTTTTTGGTTGGTTGGGGTTTTTTGTTTTGTTTTGGTTTGTTTTTTTTTTTTTTTTTTTTACAGGCAACACATCAGATAAGGAATACATTCTTATTAACAAAACACTGCCACCTCAAAGTCATTATAAAATAGAATTAGTTACAAGTGCCATAGCTAGCAACCTCAAGAATGTTTAATAAAGCTGGAGAATTGTATTAGTAAAGCTAAATGAAAAAGTGAACTCACGCTTCATTATACCAGTGCCTGTGTAATAATCTTATATGCTCCCAGCAAGCTGAAGGGCAGTGGCCCTCAGATAATAGCAAAATGATTATGTGAGCAGGAAAGTTTTAGACCAACCCCAGTTACTGGGCAGGAGAGAAGCTCCTGTGTGATCAGACACCATCCATTCCCAGTTTGCCAAGGGGGCTGCAGAACTTGGAAGAACATGAAGTAAATGGGGATGCAGCCTCAGGCTCAGCTCCTCCAAACTGAAAACAAAGACTTCAAGGATTGGTTTAATATCCTACTTCAGGGCAGCAAAGCCTCTCCGGCCCTCAGTTGACTTCCAAGTAAAATGGAGGTATTGAAGTATTTTGCAGGAGGACAGTGTAGAGTATTTCTACAACATAGTATTGTAGAAAATAAGTAATCACGTGTCCTTAGAAATAACCATCACCTTCATGAGATGTGCACTGCAAAGTGCAAGCCTCCTTTTCAGAGCTTATTTCCATTCCCCCCCCCTCCCCCCCGAAATAAAGGGGTTTAGATGCAGTGTCTGCAGATAGCACATCATAGAAAAAAAATCAGAAATTGGATTCTGTGGGGGAAGAAAATTCTTTGTCTCTACTGATGCTCACTGGAATCCCAAGGTGGTGGTTGTCAGTCTGGGAAATGTGAGTGCTGCTTAAAATGAAGAAGGTATTGTGGAGAATACAGTGCTAGCAAAAGGTGCTGAATATTCTCTTTGGCAACAAAAGCCGTAGACCAATGAATGACAGGGATATGACATGATGTTGTTACACAATACACAAGAGATTATTATATACACAGGTGACCTGTTTCAGGGGAATTTAGAAGGAAGGGCTGTTATTAAAACACAATGGTTTTGCCCAACTTCTTTGCAATGACAGGTCATTCAAGCCACCTCTTGTGCTGTGCAAGAGATGGATAGGAGAGGTCTTAGAAGAGGCAAGGCCAAAGCAGTCACTGACACAAATGCAATCATAATGAAGAGAGGGGATAAAAAGAAAGGGAGTGGGGGAAAGAAACAGGCAACCTCCAAGGAGTTTCTTCACTGATTTTAAAGCTGTACTCAGCAGCAAGCCACCTAGCCACACTGGTACTAATTATGCTTCAGAGCTGACACACTGCTGCTGAGCAGAGGAAATTCTGCAGTGCTTATGGGCAAAACCATGTGAATAGCCAGTGCAAGAAGAAAGCTAAAGATAACTTTACTCACTGACAGAGACAACTGCATTCACCACTGATAGTTCTTATCTAAGCAGAGCAGAATTGGCCCAAACTTCAGAGACAGATCTGCGGAGAAATTTCACCACACCTTAGGGAAAGACAAAAGATGGGAGGCAGCACTCAATTCTGAATCAGTGCCCAGGAGTGACATGGATATTTGGTACATACCACGGAGAGATAAATGGAATTGACTATGTAACACAAAAAGAAAAAAAAGCCAGAGCTCTCCTACACTGAACTGCAAAGGTTTCATGAGGCGAAGAAAGGAGATCTCTAGCCTGTGTAAAGTGCAGGCAGGCCAGAACTAAGTCTTGTGTTCAACAACACTCCCACAAAAAATAAGACTAAATTGGAATGCAAATAACATGATCCAAAGCATTGGATTTTTCTTTCTTAATGACTTCAGGAACTTCAGTATCACAGGACCTTGACTACAAGCAGCTTCTTCTGGTGTCTCCCATACAGAAGATATACTAACATACAGCTCCATGCATCCTTAGACATTGGAAATTCAGGTAGGCATCTTTGAAAGAGTACAAAGGACAACAATAAATCCCATGAACAAAGAACCTAGAAATGCAACAGGATTTTGATTTTCTGTACCTTCATCCAGTAAGGCTGGATCCACCTTCTCACTCATCCTAGTATTAGAAAATACTATGCAATTAGAGCATAACCTCATAACACTGAGTATCAGCACCATTCAGGGGTAATGCAGCAGCCACAGCCACTAGGACCTTCCCGTGCCAGACACTGTATACCACCTACTTGAGGAGATCTAGCATCTCTCCCAAAAACTGTCAGTAGCTATGGCATTTAAGGTTTCAGAAAGTACTGAAACCTACTGCTTCCTCTGCAAAACTATCAGAATAATACATCTTACTACCAGGAACTATTATGGAGGAAAATGAAGGCGAACAAGTCAATTTATAAGTCTCATTAGTGGGATGACTATGCTCTTTCTTCAACAGCCTACAATGTTGTTTTCAAAGGACAGTCATGCAAATGCCAAAACTAAATTAGCAACCGGCTTCTGAGTGGGAATTTCCCTAAAGAGGTGCCAAACACTGACCAAGATGAGAAGCAAGCTCCCCTCTCCCTTGTTGGTATAGGGCAGCACAAAATATGATAAACCTGGATTTTAAGCTTCCCCGAGACACAAGATTCCTATTTTCAGTAAACAATAGTTTGGATCAGAGGGATTTAAATAGCATGTTAAAAGGAGAACAGGCAGTTTCAAAATCCAAATGAAAAGCTATGCTTAGCATTTAGAACCTGGGATTTAGTTCAAGCTGTTCCTATGGCTTGAGTATTTTTTTCCTGTAAAAAACCATTTTGCTTTATGTTAGTTTAAGATAAGCAAAAATAAAACCTATTTGTACAGCATTTCCAAGGAGATAAATGAGCCCAGAGCTTTGTGAAGTCAAGGGCAGCTACCAATTTTCCTCCCTTCCCAAAAAAAAGATGCAATGCCAGCCCCTTTTCTAGCTGCAGAGTTTACTGGCTCAGTGGGATGTCACCTTAGCTAGCAGCAATGATGGATAGCGCTTCTGCTCCAGCAGCCTCCAGGCTGCCAGCTGGCTCAGAAGTCATATACATGCTGAACTGCATCATTCAGCACGTCTCCACCAAACACACCTTCACACCCCTCTCACTTTAGCCTCACAAAGATACTTTGGCAATCTGCTGATGCCAGCATTGCACTGAATAGCTTTGAAAGGGAGATAGGAACTACTATTTCTACATTATAAGGCTCCCAGGTGTGAGAAGCAACAAGGCTAATAGTGTACAATTTGTGCATTGGCTCCAAGTGTCCACCAAGGCTGCCCTGATTATTAGTGTTTTTACCCAGTCACATTAATTAGTAATTCTGTCTCCCAAAAGCAAAAAGGCATCTAGAAATAGTTACTTTGAAAAAAGGAGTTGCATAGCAGATGCATTTCCACAATATTTCAGGCCTCTTAAGTCTACTTGATAACAAAATGCATTAGCAAGTCAATACACCTTTATTAATAGTGAATATTGTAGCATTGAATATTAAACTTTATATTTTTGGAAAAGCAAAAAAATTCCAGACACACTAGCATCTCTTCTAGAACCCATGAAATATATATGGGCTTAATGCAATTGATGATATTTGATTTCACACAAGAAGTTTGCTATGACTCCAGAACTTTTGGTGTTATTTAACCATATATATGTTATAATAAAACTAGTACAACTATGCAGGCCTACAATAATTGTTGATGAAATTGCAGATGATTGACTAGCAGCATCTTTATTATCACACATATCATGCTACCCAGGGAGCAAATAATTCCTATCTTGGGGGGGCGGGAGGCAGCAAAACAGATCAAAATCTCATATTTGGCTTTTGTTACATTTCCAAAACTCTGCCTCCAGAAAGGCCAGAGTTCTAGCAGATTGTCTACATATTAACCTGTTCCACAGCAACACAAATTCTCATGCAAAGATGTGATGTGAAATAGGGTTGGTGTCCTAAGCCATGAGTGAGGTTGCAGCGTCAGACCTTGATTGGGCAGCACTACTCCCTTAGATACACAAAACCTGGCCACCCTTAGGAACAGCTGTGCACCAAGAGCAAGCTCAGGATCTCACAGTGAAAGGTGAGCCTCTACTGTCCCCCTTAAAAACTGATTTCCTCTGAAGAATAGCAACAGCACATTCATTAAGTGCTTACACATCCCATCTACTGACAAGAGACAAAGATTCAAGGCAAATACATAAACTGTTACATGAATATGTATTATTAGCAGATGACTTGACCACAACAAGAAGTGGAAAACAAACATCCCATACAGCTTCTTCATACCCACACACTTGGTGGCTTTACATGGATTTGGCTGTCAGCCAGCGACACACTGCAGAATCTTTCAGGAATGCAGCAGCTCATTTCAACTGCATACCCTGCCAAAATTTTAATGAGGACTTGCAAGCAAGAAGCTGCATTGTGGGAGAAGGAGCTGATGGCCTTGCCTGATTCACCAACAGTAAGCCACCTGCCTTCCAGGGATTGCATGAGACAGCTGGCAGCATCGGTACATTTTTTCTTGCTCCCAAAACACACACAGGGCTCTGTCCCTGTTTTTCTTATTTTCCACACAAGCTCTTCCTTCTCCTCATGATGCAGGGCAGGTTTGCATCCCCCATGGCCAGATGGACTCACTTGAACAGGGAAACGAAATTCCACTCTCACCCTGTGCTAATTGCTCCTCCAGCTCAAGAGGGAAATGTATACCTTCCTCATGTAAATAAGCTGAAGCTAACTTTAATCTAGTTACACTTGGATTTTTCATCCTCATACTGCAATCATGAAGAACTCCACATTGCCACCAGAGCAAGTAAATAACTACTACAGACATTTCTAACAGTGCCCAAATGGGGTGATGCCTGTATTACAACGCAGTCATTGCGGGAAAACTGCAAGGTAGGCATCCCATGAGTGACATGGAAGGTGTTGCTCTTTTTGCTGCCTTTTTCCTGGACAAGCCTCTTAACCTGCTCTATTTCGTCACATGCAGACCAAAACACATGCACAAAAATTAGGTCAGAAGAAAGAAGCTAATTCATGGAAATGCATGTCCTGAATGCAGTTTACTTTTCACCTTTTAGCACATTCTGTATGCAGCACAGGTAGTCTCATTACTGAAAAGGAACAAGATGAGCTGATTTAATATCTCATAGCTAGAATTACAGTAAACGTGATGCTAGTTGGTAGATAGGAATTGACTGCAGCCAATGACACACTGGGGTATTTTTGCAGACGGGCAGTTTACAGTTCTATTTTCACTGCCTTTGGGGGCTACAGTTCAGTCTGTGGAGCAGCTCCTCTGCATTACTCAGCCACATCTCTCAGACAATTCTGGGTAAGCACCACAAAGGACTACTCTCTGCATCACGTACAGCTGCAGGCTGCGTGGGTCTCCGAGCAAAGGCAGGCAGAGGAAGATTTCTGCCTGTCAGAGAAATAAAGAATTGAGAGCTGGATTAAGCATCTGGAAAATTACTGCAGTCTCACAGCTTTTGCTGCTTGCTACCCAGGATGAGTCATCACCATTGCCATGGCAACAGCTATTTTCCTCCTGCTGCTGATCAATTTTGTCTGTGCGAAGGTTCCCTGAAACCAGGAGCTGCACAGATAATGCAACAAAGTCACAGAAACTCCTATCAAAGAGCATTTGCATTTTGAATACGCTAGTCTTGGGATGTAAAGAAGGAATAAAGCAGTTGGGGCAGAAGGGCAGAGACAGAAGAGACTTTGTTTTATTCAGCCTGCATACTGTTTCCAGACAAGCATGGTTAACAAAAACTCCTACTACCATTACCACTAAGTAATGCCTATAAATAAAACATAACATCCTGTCCTAGATATTAACCTACAATGTTCAACAATGTCAGATGTTCCATAATTTAAACACACGCTTTAAAGCGGGGGCATGCACGGCACAGTGCACAGATCCAGAGCTGGCCAAAAAGTTAAGGTTTCTAGGCCCTTATCTCCAACCTTGACAGAATGACCCCAGACAAATAATTTCATCTTGGAAATGCTCTACTCGCCACCTTTCAAGTGCAAAGATAGGATTGAAGAGAGCTGAAACTTTTGTCACTAAGCAATTCCAGAAACACCACTTAAAGTTAACCCTTCCCCACCATCCTTCTGGGGTAAATGCAGCAGATGTTAGATTACCTCTGATGAGACAAGGAAGTCTGAGTCTTTACTCTGTATGTGGCTACCATAGATAGAGCTAAATGCTTTGGATAAAGTTAGTCTCATATCTTTTGTTTTCACCCCTCCTCCTTCTATGTCATGAATTAACTTAGCCCCTGAAGGCAGCTTAAAATGGCTGCTGGTAGGAGTCTGGCCCTGTTGAGTCAATGAAATGAATGCCCCAAACATCCACTTGTCTGATATTAGCTACAGGAACATGGAAGCTAGGGATAAGGCAATCATTCTGGTCAGACAAAAAAAAAAAGTCAGCCAGGGCAGTATTTGTGCTGCAAGCAGAGACCAGGCTAATGTTTGCCATGCTAATTTATAATGTTGATCCCAAACTGCTGTGTGGTCAGCTAGTGGATGCACTTGAACCAAGAACATGAGACCTCAGAGCTATGTGGGAGGTCTGATTTTTGCTATCCATTTACATCAGTTGGAGCCTTTAACACACTTGAGGTGCTACTCTTCTGGGGTTGTTCAGGGACTGAATGGAGAACACTGGCATAGTGGTCTCCCTGTCTAGAAACTCCTCTTTTGACTCAGTTTCCCTAGAAAGGAAACAGAAAGCCATATAGGCACATAAAGGCCTGAATGACTTACAAACCACTTACCTACTAGGTTTTCTTCCTAATTTATCATCTGTCAAACATGAAACAATTTGGTCTTTCATGTCCAGCATTTTGGCCTGAACAGCTAGAGAGACAACATGAGCTTCTGGGCTTTTTTTTGGATCTCATATGAAGGTGCTGGACTATTTTGCTGACCATAGATAGCTTAAGCCTAATGGGCCCTTTCAGATCAAAACTCAGGAGTATGATAGTCATCAGGCCCTCCTACAAAGGGGAGTTTTCCAGCAGAATTACACTGGTATGGTTTTCATATTACTGATGCTAGCTCCTTGTGCACAGAAACTTAGTCTTCAGTACATGCAGCTTTTTCTGATGTCATTTATGTCACTTTGACTGTCTATACACAGGGAATTACAGTAAGACTGGTACAAGTTCTAGCACTTAGAGTACTACTGTTCCAGTAGGAAGTAGACAGAAACTGAAAGTCTGTCGGAGGCAAGAAAGAGCTACTGTTGAGGATCAGGAAGACACGCTGAGAATAGCTCAGTCTAGACCAAGCACATGCTGATGCACTCCAGCTATTCCCATGAGATTTTAAAAAATACACCCTGCAGTACCTTTATTACTTCACAATAGTAAGAATACATCCCAGGATGAGATGATATAAAACTTTCACTGAACTTGTACAGGTGAGCAACGCTGAGAATTTGGGTGAAATCTTCACTGCAAGGAAGAGCAATTCTCATGGCCCTGTATGCTCCTTACCACAGGCCTCCTAACGGGTGCAAAACAGAGCAGGGAACTAGTTAGCTAGCTGCAAATTCAGTTTGTTCCACAGTATTCTCTTACAGACTTGGGGGAAGAGAGAAGAAGGAGGAGTATGGGACTTTACACTCACACTGGAATAATACCTACTTGTCAACAGTACTTTCTTATTTGTAATAAGAGATCAGGGAAGGACAAAGTGAATGCTGGCTCCCTTCCTGAATTCATTAAGCGTTTTGCCATTCACCCAAATTTCATTTCGTGCTTTAAATTCCCTTAACATGTTGCCAGATCAATTCTGCCCTCGGGCTTGGAGTTAAGGAACGCTGCAGACCTTAAGTCTCAAAGGCTAAGCCTTACACATCCTTGCCACAGGAACATGATTTCAGTGGTGAGAAGCTTTCCTTATGCTAGATACCTTACCAATTTCTAGAAAGATACTGTCCTTTTGCCTCAGATGAGAGGAGGGACAAATAAGGCAGCATCCTGTAGCACTGGTAAAAGTGGGTATTAGCTCTTTTCTCTCCATGCTGTTGAGGACCAGGTGAAGATCCATCAGCTGATACTAACATTTGAAGGTAGCTACAAGCAAATTATCACAACAGGTTTTCTGACCTGGTGAAAGTTCAGAAAGTTTTGCAGAACAGGCAGGCTACATCATAGACTTGCAGGAAAGGCAATCCCCACCCGCTCCAATCTTTCCAGATCAGAATTTGGCTCAAATATGGAGCCAAACAATTTTAGAACTATATTGTGAGACCACACCCTCAAACACACCTTCAAAATATATGTATTTTTTCAGTAATGGTCATATGGAAGCTCTGCAGGGCAGTACCGCCAGTGTTCGCAAACAGCCACCACCAGTAGTCAGTTCTCAGACCCCAAATGGCTATGAAGCTACTAAGGTATAGCAGTCATTTTACACCTTTGGTGGACAAGCAGTTTCCTTCATCACTGAAAACAAATCAGAACACTGCTTTACTGTGGAAAACAAGTTTGAGATGTGTATCATAAGGAGATACAGGAAAAGAGTAAAATTCTTCAAGCAAAAGCTGCTGGTGCCAGAAGTTCACAAATCAACAGCTCAAAAATAGAATAGGATCCAATGTCATATAGCAATTGCCATATCCAGACTTCTGAAAGCCCTGTACCAAGTCACCAGGACAAGTCTGGCCATTTAAGGTACATTGATGTGATATTGCATGCACACTACAAGAGGAGTAAATATTTTAAGACATCAAAAACTTCATATTAACAACACATACTTCATGCAAGAATGGATGGAGTAGCAGTGAGAAGATAGGTTAGTAAAAAAATACTTTTTTCTTAAATCCAAGCTTATACCACATGAAACCCACAGCTATCTCCAGGAAAAAAGTTACTTCATATAGTAACAGAAGGATATATGATTTCATTCATTCTGAAAATAGGAAATCTTTTAGAAAAAATAGACCTCCAGAGGTGCTATATGAATAGAAGTAACAAACATTTTTTCATACTAAAAGGAAAAAAACAGGAAACAGTTTGATGAAATAAACCTTTCTTCAGCCCAGGAAGATGACCTAAGGGCAGGGAGTTAGTGCACACACATCAGAAAAAACTGTATGTAAATACAAATGAAGTTAATCTATACTCAGTCTTATTTCTGAGTGAACACCAAAACACAAACATACAGGCCAGCTGAATAAAACATGCTGTTCTTCCAGCATTATTTACACAAGAAATAATGTTTTTAATCTTACTAGATGCCCTCTAAAAATAGAGCAAATTGTTTTTAAGCAACATAACTGGAAGAAGAGGAAGATATTTAGATTCTTGAGCAACAATTCCATTTGCAGTCCTTAGCACAAGTTCGGTGTTAGTGAAAAGCACCCTGAAGCTTTTGATTACTTGACCTTGCTATGGACAGTACTAGCATAGATTCCCAACACTGCCTGGTTAGTGGTCATTGGCAAGGAAAAAAGGATTTTGAACATCTGAAGCATGCCAATTTCTTATATCAGTCCTTGGTCTTTTTGCTAAGACTCTCAGTAAGAAGATGAAGGAAAGCCTATGGACTTCATCCACTATTGTACTTGCATACCCACATTTTCTGTCTGGACCACTAAAGAGCCAAAAACTCCTCAATGCTGTATTACCCCTTCACCAATCTTTAGAGCCATCTGGGTAAGTATTGGGTATCTTCGCTTAATATACCTCAAGTGGTTAATCCTATTTTGCAGTTCTGTGCTACCAACACAACTCCCAGTCCAGGTTAATAATTTCAAATATTAGCACCTACCAGTGAAAACTCAGCCCAAGGACAGTGCTGATGTGTTACCACAGCAACAGTTATTTATGAACTTCTACCTTCTGGGCTGCCAAGGACCATTTTGAAAGCCTCTGCTTCCCTTCAGCCCACATAGGATGAGGACACATACAGCTGCCTCAAAAGGTGATAAGCTAAACTGACACTGACAAAATAAAAAAAGTGTTTTAAAAAAATCAGTATTTTAAGAGAATTATTGTATTGCAAGTGTGAGGATGAGTCCATTTCCACCAAGAACTGCATCTATAGACATGAACCAGAAAGGATGAAAGCAGTAAAGAGATTTTAAAAAAAAAAGTAACAGAGCCAAGCAAGACTAAGGAGACAACTTTAATGCCCAGACACAGTATACTACATATTCAGCCAGCTCAGCCACATCAGATCTGCAATGCAGAATTGCACATACATCAGACATCAAAGCAAGTACTACTAGCCACAACATCCCCCTTCAAACCAGCAAGGGCTTCAATATGCACTAGGCAGAAACCTTTCTTTACATGCCTTTTTTTAATCATTTCTTGATCAAACCAACAAAAGGAAAGACATGGCCTTTCTTAGGGCAGGCAAATCCCCTCTGAAAACTCAGGGCATGAGGCAAGATCACAGCCCTCCCTCCTCTAAAGGGTAAGCTGGCCAGAAAACTAGAAAATAGGGCTTCCTATTGGGGGGGTACAATGCATTTGTTTGGGGGGTTGGTAGTGTCATCCCCCCCACAGGCCAGAATGGACACATGATTTCCAGCTTACAGTGGTCACACTCAAGAATGACTCAGCCTCCCAGATCAGATATTGATAAGTCTTCCTTTGTGGTTCGTAGTCTGTAAATCGCTTTAGGATGCTCTAAGATTAAATATAGTATAATTTTTTTTCTCATTACCAGGTATGGATTTATGTACTACTTCTCATGGACTACAGGATAGAAACCAACCCCTGTCTTGTCAGATGGATAACTCTTAAAAAAAAATCACAAAAAACCTTCCCCCAAAACAGTCCTGCAGTCTATTAACAGACAAGTCACACTGCTCTACCTCTCTCTCATTTTCTGTGCCTCTACCCAGGACATCTGTATACCCTAGTGCTTGCTATTTTTAGTGACTGCTCAGGAACAAGTCTACCAAGTAGAATACATTATCCCATCACTAAAAGCTGTCACTTTATACAACAAATTTCCTGGGATTGTATAAATTATGCCCTTGATTGGCATGTCAAGGCTGTTCTGCCTATGATTTTCCATGTCAGTCTGTTAACTGTTTGATGTTAAGGTGAATCTTACCAGCATCCTTGAACCCAGCCCTAGAGTCCAGAATGAAGGCTGCTTAAAAGGCAGAAGCAGATTTAGACTGAGTGTTATTAGCAGCTCTCTGAAAAACAGGGTACAGTAGCCTACCAGTAGACCTACAGTAACATACCTATAGACCTCCACCACTGAAATCCATCACTTACACATGTATCATCTCACAGGAAAGGAGGATTACAGACTTGGGAAGGTCTTATTTCCAGTAGCCACCTAGAGTAACCACTGGACAGATCTAAAAGTGACCTATCAGGAACTGCCAGCAAAGACTAAGCTCAGCAAAAGACTGAAAAGGCAATGTTTAAACTGACTTCTTATAATACATTGCCAGGGCCTGCATTCATACAGTCATGTTTTACAGCCAGCAAGGGGTCTTCTGAATTTGTCCAGCCTATTTTGGATCCATTTATTTCTCCAGCTTCCACAAAAAAGTAAACCAGTTAAGAGTCAAGTGACAACAAGCTTCAGTTTTATTACACACTACAGGAGCCAGCAGGTTTAAGAAAAACTTTTAGGGCATTACCTCCAATTGCATTTCACTAGTCTCTCCCTGTTCATCTTTACCATCTCATTACAGCACTCCCCCATATCCTACCCCAGCCACTTCTCTTTCAGGGTGAAAAGTCAAACTACCTATGCTTTCTTCAAGTAGTAGTGAGTCCATGCTTTTGACTATTCTTGTTGCCCATTTCCATATTTTTTCTAGCTCTTCTATAAACTTTGAGGCAGAGTTATTAGAACTGGCTACAGTAGTGAAGAGGTGGGTTACTCCATTGACTTGTATGGTAACAGAATGGATGTTTGAGTATCTACCTTTCCCTACAATTCCTAACTTCCTAACCACACAGTCTATGAAGTATCCACAATGACCTCAAGATCTTGCCTAAACAGTAATAAGTTATAGCCAGTGTGTATCTGTATCTATCCAAGTTGATTTTCCCCACCAGTACTAATCACCTCACACTTACCAGTTTCCACAGGTAATACTATCACCTGTAACAGGTCCCAGTCAGCAGTGTCAACAGACACTTATTTTCCAGGAGCTTGACCAAGACCCAGTGCATTCCTCCTACCAGCTAACAGAAAGCAGTCAGACTGATGCCATGTTTTAGCCTGGCTGGACAGTGTACAATGTGCTGAGTTCACATCTTATTCATTCCACCTCACTTGTTTCCTTTGTGCAGACAGTGCAATTTAGGAGATACTTCTATCACAGCAGTGCATGGCAGAGAACTGTACCGCTTCACTCTCTCTTCAGGTGCATCCAAAGAAGAACCACGATTAAAAAATAAGTAGCAGAAATAATTTATACGCCTCCCAACCCCAAAGCGTCAGTGGGTGTCTGTGGTTATATTCCTTCTGTTCCATTGGACTCAAACACACCTAAACCCTTGGAGGAAGAAGTACAATAAATGTCATAAAAGCCTCAATTTAAATAGAGTACTACAGCTATGAAGCTCCCCACCCCCTACTAGTAGTAAGCTGAAAGCATACACACAGATGCTTAAAACAGGAGCCTATCACAGCTTTTAGATTCACTGAACATCCCTGCAAAACTGTTCTCGCTTGCATCCTTTTAGCTCTATCACCAACAAGATCTTCTTTCAGTCCCATGCGAGTCATTAAATAGCCATCTAACACCATCTGCTGGATTGTGAAGAAAAAAATATACTAGCAACTTACTGCCAGGCAGAAAGGAAGAAAAAAATTAAAGTGCCTGTGGCTTGGCTTAGACTGGGTGTGTCCCCCATTCCCCCCCCACCCCCAACACCTTATTTCTGTTTTCTTTCCTCTATTTGAAAGGTAAATCTGGGCTGCTGGTACTAACAAGCAATCACAAGAACAAAAAGTCTTCTCTAGATTGTGCAAATTGTACAAGGGGCTGTAACATGCAATTATGCTTCAATATCACCATGATCTGTAGACCACCCTTACCCCTTCCCAATTAAATAAAAAGAAAATAACATCAGAAAAAGAAGCTACCCTGAAAACAAGCCTTCTGCAAAGTCAGGGTATAATCCTGAAGGAGTGCAGAAAGGAGCTGGCTTTCTGTTGAAAAATCCGGGACCTCGGCATGAGTCAGAAGCCAGGGATGCAGAACCTGTGCCGTGAGAGGAAGCAGCCATTACACATTCAGACATCAGCCCCTGGTTTCTTGCCTCCTGTACAGAGGCCAAGGTACCAGTTATCTCACCACCATGCAAACATGTACTTTTCAAAGACTGTCAGGGATATTTTTAACATCCCATTAGGCAGCTGCCACTGCTGTCCAATGCAAGATGACAGCTTTTAATTAGTTATTTATGGCAGGAGACTGCACCCCCTTTCTTGTTTCTTCAGGTCAAATTTGTTTCACACATCACCTAGCTCTTCACAACACGGGATGCAGTGGTTAAGCTTTTTCTTTCACCAGGGTGAAACACAGGCCTGGCTGAAATTAAATCAGGTATAAAACACAATGTGGAGGTTGTGTGTTTCCTACTTCCCACTCCTTTTCTCTCCCTACTGTTTTCCTATTTTCATAATGAAATTAGGGATGAATCACATTTTCAACAGTGGTTATACATGAGATTTTATGTAATGTCCTGATTTAGTCAGCCAGACATTGTGTGAAATGATGTTATCTTCATTGACTCCTTACCCTATTAAGTCAGTGAAAGTACTGCCAGGATATTACCCTGTGTAGCTAACAATGAATCTGTTCCCTTACTCAAGGTTTTCCCTCTACTCCAGCTTTTCTGGAAGCACCAATATTTTAGCAAAGCAAATCTTGCAGCAGTAAGCAGGCTGGTTCAAGTAATGCTGTAAAAGCTACAAGGAGCCATGAATCACAGGATCCCCTTAGCAGTAAGGGGAAATGAAGGTCATGCCTCATGCATCGGTGCTGCCCAAAGTGGAAGCTTACCTTCTGTGAGAGACAAATATGATCATAGGATGAATTTGTTGAAGTATTCCCAGGAGAAAGAGGGTAGTTTTTGTTGCACTGTGCAAGACACTGCTAAGACTGCCTCTGAAATACTGCAGACAGCTCTGCTCACCAAGTTCAGGATGGATGAATTTTAACTGAGTCAGCAGAGAAAAGAACTCTAGGATGAGCACAGCAACAGAAAACCAAATACCTGAGGGGAGGGGAGTGATATAAAAACAAGCCTTTACTTGGTTAGCCATCAAAATTAAGGCTGGGATTGCAGTTTCAAAATACATTTAATCTGATCTAACAGCAGCTTCCTATCAGAAGGGCAGCCCCACTTTCCCCAGTCCCACTGCATCCCTTGCGTTGGGAGATCATGAGCTGATACAGCTCGTTCTGCGGCTGCAGCATGGCTACGTTAGACAAAGGAAGAAGCAAGAACATGCAGCTGAGGTAAAAGCAAGCATCTCCTCTTTCAGCAGAGGCAAGATCAAATGAGGCATGACATAAGACGGTCTTAAGAGGTCAATTTATTAATTACAGCATTTAAAAAAATAAGCCACCCACAAGAAAGCCAAAACCACACAACCAAGAAGGAAAAAAGGAAATAAATTAATAATTTTGGCTAAGGAACAACGCCAGCCCAAGAACTCATATTTGTAAGTAAGCCATAAACACATTTAGGCTGGAAAGAAGCTTTCTAAATGTCAGCCTTCTCACTGGGCTACTAGATCCTAAGAGTCAATTAATATTCCAAGAAATCTTGATCAGTTTATAAAATGGATGATGTTTTCCTTCCAATGGCAGGGAAATAGAGCATGCTCCAGGAGCTCCCTGCCAATCCTACACTCCTAGGTTGATTGTCTATTTATATCAACCCTTCCAATAGAAAAATTATTGAAAATATTTAAGGCTCCAGAAACTAGATTTCTTGCTATAAGCAATGTAAAAAAATCTGCTCCAGGTGACTCAAACCAAAGATTAAAATAAATCTGGACAAAGCATTTTATTGCATGCTGACAGAATAAATCAAAAGCAATGTGTTCCTTCTGGATATTTGATTTCTAAGGGCAAAATTGGTTCAATTGACCAACATATATTATAGAAACTGATTTTTTTTTTTCCCCTGGGTACTTACTTGTGCAGCAAGGAACTTTAATAGCAGGGGACAGCAAGGACCTGAGGCCACACAAATACATCAGGTAGAGAACATGACCAGTTTCCTGTCTGCGAGCTACTGTAACAGGAAAGCTACAAATACCAATTATCCACAGGCCAACATGCAGACACACACACAGAGCTTGTCCTAGAGTTAAAACTGATTAGTCTGGAGACTTTCAGGTTTGAAAGGAAGAGGCTCAGCTGGTGAAACCCATTCCACTGCACAGTGGAATTCCACAGGAGCTGAAAGCCTGCCCCAGGGCAACATGGTGCCCTGATCCTCAGTAGACTCAGCTCAGCCCTTCTGCTTGCCAAGTTACACAGTTACTTGGTATAGAGCAGGACCCATTCAAGACCAGGGCCCCATTAGACAAAGTACTCTCCTGAACTTCTGCACTAAAGAACAAGCTGACTCCTGGGCATTTAGGAAATAGAAGGAAAAGTACCACTTCACAACCACACAGCTCCCTGGAGCCTGCAGACAGCTTCAAAAAAGCAGTGCCTTGTATGCCCTTGCCCCTGCCCACGTGCAGAGATTCACAGTTTACTATGTTTGCACACCAAACCCCACATCTCCCCTTGAGCACCCCATATACTGCACACACAGCACCCAGCCCCACAGGGCTCACGCTGCAGCCGGGTGCAGGATGGCAGACCTGGCTGAGCCTCGGGGAGCGGTGCCTGCACAAACGGTGGGCGAGGAAAGGCCACCGCAGTGAAAAGGGCAAGGTACCACCTGCTTTTATCCAAGTCGTGCTGATAGCCCACAGCGGGCTACACCATCAGCCAGCATAAAGTCAGCTTGTCCAAGGGAAGGTGGTTTGCACTGGCAAGAATATTTGTCTCAGCATTGAGCACCGCCTTCAGGATCTTACCCCATCCTGCCATGTACCTATATGCTTATTTTATACCTGCCTCACACTCACACTCCCCATTGGTTGAACTGCCACGTTTCTGCTCCGATAACATCTTGTCCTTCTGGAAGAAAATACAGATTGTGTCTTGTTGTATTTTATACTGTCCTCTGGAACTAGTGCATAGAGGAGAGCAAGAGACATTCAGTGATACAACATCTAAAAAGCAAAGTTGTAACTGTCACACAATGGCATATAGAAACAGAAGGAGGGCAGAGCATTTGAAAATGTTGTTTGTGTTTTAAAAACCAAGCATAAGTACATGCTTTGTATTTATAGGAAATTACTTGCAGTAGTAAGTTTTAATATGTTCTTACTGACTTCGCTGGAAGAAAGCATAAGCCCTTTCAAATGTGCATATACACTTAAGTCTGTCTTTCAGATTCTCCCAGCTAGGGTTTCTAGAACCTAATTCTTCTAGCAAGCCTTAAAATTCAGTTTTTTGTCCTTTATAGCATGCAGTTAGTTGGAAAAGTAACATACTCTTTAGAATTGCAATCCTAGTTTATTCTTAGCAAATCATACACTTCTAGGGGATCTAGCATTTGTTTATATATTTCTTGCCCAAAAAGAAAGATCTAAAAGTCTCCATATTCCAAATGGAGAGAAGAGCACAAGATACAAATCCAGAAAAATTATAGTAAATCTCAACTTAAGGAGTTCAGTACCCTCAAAATAAGTTGTTTAACTTAAAAATTTGGAATTTTTATTGTTTAACTTTTTCTAAGAAAAAGTCAGTTTAAGCTGACATACTACCATTTAACCACCTTTCTGAACATTTTAAGCAACACTTTCCAAAACAATTTTAAAGTATCAACAAATTTGGGCCTTCCCTAAAAAGAAATTTAAAAAAAAAACAACTAGGATTTTATAGTAGTAGCAACAATAAGTATTGGCCATAAAACCCCTCACCCCTTTGCATGCACATGCACCTAACTGGACACATTATCAGTAAATACAATTTTTAAGCCACTGCAGTAATTTATCATTACATTTGCAACTACAAGCCCTAGCTGTTTTCCCAAAAGCAATAGGGAACCAAAGAAAAAAACACAAGAAGAAGCTGTCCTGATTCAGAAGAGTTCACAGCCCAAACAGGACAAATGAGCCCAGGAAAAACACAGGTGTTAAATGGGTTTATTCCTGACCTGCCTCTCAGAGTATACTGAGAGTTAACACATGCAATCATGCAAGCAAGGAACAACCCCTCTTCACCAAGCAGGGCATAGATTTGGACAATAACACAGCTCTTTCCTGGGAAAGACTCTCTCTCTCTTAAGATTAAGTTCATTCCAGCTGTATATACCACACAATCCTGACCTTCTGCCAACATCTCACAGTCAGGGACATTTTAAGTATCACCCTTCTGAAGGTTCAAAGTGTCATACCCATAATAGAGACACATTGGAAGCCAGTCAGGACAGCACCAAGCCTGCCCAGTTGAGCTCCTCATTCACCAGAAGGATCATATAAAGGGAGACAGACATTAAACAGCTACAAACCTGCCAGGGGCAGCAGGAGCAGAGCTGCACTCCAAAGGATGAGGAAGCAAGGGCTGCCACCCCAGTGCAGGCAGGGCTCTCTGGCAGGGCACAAGGCTGCTGCAGCTGAGCCAGCCCAGCAAGCAGAGCAGGGCTGTGATGGAAACACATCCTAGCAACGGCCCAGGGAGCATCAGGCAAAAGGCAAGAAGCCAGGTCCAGGAAAGCCAAACACCAACTCAAGAAGAGAGCCAGAGCACACACTCTCCAACGCAGCCCAGACAAACACTGAGGCCCTCAGGCTGAGCTTAAATGGGCCCCAGGGCAGATGGGGAGGGGGAGTGGAGGCCCCAGGTGAGGCTGGTCAGGGCAATTAAGGCTCATTAGTGCACCCAGGGCTCTGACAAAACCAAGGGTTGCAGCGCATTTTTGTGGTTTAAATGAGGTACCTTGTTAATGTCTGATCACCAGGAAGTTATGTTTTTATATTTTGTTTTTGCTACATCCTCTCTGAGAAGCAATCTAGCTACTGGAATATAGAATACAGAAGGTCCAGGCTATAGCAGCCCGCAAGCACCCTGTGCCTGGGGAATTTGACTCGTCACTCCTTCAGTAGGAGCGAGGCACCAGCTACAGTTGGAGAGACCGCAGCGACGGGGGGACACGGGCTCCAGTCCTGCCGTCCTCCCAGTGTTTGGTGCTCCTGGGTGAGACCCTGTGCAATTCGCAAAGCCCATAAGTCTGGCCTGGTCCTGCCAGTAGGTCTGAACCTGTCCCGAGTTTCAAGTTTGTCACAAAAGGAAAGGTGAGGGGAATTACATGGGAGTTGTCCTGATGTTTCACAGAGCAACCTAGAAAGATAGAAGACAGGTTTACCTTGATTTCACTGCAAATGTACAGCCTGGCAAACAGATTTCTAAACCATTTTAAACGACTTTTCTGTGGCACCATCCAGTATTACTTAAACGGACTGCTTCCTTCTAGGAGTCAGGTTGTGTTTCGGGAACACCCAACAAAGTCTTATTCAGAGCTCAGCTCACAGGTTTTACCGTACTGGCACCACTGACTGCTGCCTCCACTGGTGATACGCGTACAAACACTCAACGCTCTCTAATTTTTAGCCATAAGAGTATATCAAAAGACCCCAGTGAGATGAGGTCTTGTTTTGCCGGTGCTGTATGTACGGGGGTAAGAGGAGCTCCTACCCTACAGATCTCCCACTCCTAGGCTGAAAGGCAATATGCACAATTTTCAGATGAGAAACACAGATGTCCCATGCAAAACTGCCCCGAAGCAAAAAAAAGATGCTCAGGCACTTGACGTATGAGGCTGTAAGTCATTTACGCAAAGTCCTACAGGAAGTCTATGAAAACTGTAGGCATTTAGTCTAGATAATTCACATCCTCCTCTAGTTCATTCTTCCCCCATCAATTCTTCACTTAAAAACTGAGCGTACCCTTCAACTTACCATAAAAATCACTCATACTTTACCTTCCAACAACATCTTAAATGGGAGACTTTTAAACCATATAGTAAGCATTAGCAGCTCTGTGGTATGGACTGTTACTTATTGCTGCTGTAGGCCTAGCAGTCTGTGACACACAATAGCTACAGGCATTAGGTGGAAAGAGTGGTTTTGTACCAATGTAAGTATTTTATTTAGAAGGATTATTTTTAAACTACATACTTGTATAACCAGTATATCTAGCTAAAATATAAAAATGGTTAAATATTATCAGTTGTTACTGTGCTCATTTTAAGAGCAAATAGAAACACAGAACCCGGATAAGTCTCACAGAGGATCTGCCCAAGGACAAGAACCCAGAACCAACTTCAGGACAAAACTACACCTGATCACTGAACTGAGCACCCAGTGTTGCACCTCAGCATAGACAACCCACAGCAGTTAAATCTCAACTGACACAAATATTTTCTAATAGCATAAAATTCCAAATTCTTCTAAGTTTTGAAGTGTTGTTAACTTTACTACCAGCTGTTCTTTCCCTGTTTTTGCATTTGCTAAATTCCAGCCAATAAAGGGTCAGAAATGGACATTTCATGGCAGAAGATGTCAAAAATCAGGAGAAAATGGAAATATTTTCATCTAGGCCTAGTTTTCTGGACATTACCAAGACTTTTTTACAGATTCAGAAGATGTGGCACAACTTTCTGAAACAGCTAAGGCTGTGGAAACTGATCTAGCACTCAGAAAATTGCTGTCTCCTAAGAAAATTTGTGATTGCTCCAGTGGTTGATTGAATCCAAATACAGAAGCAAATTTCTTCTGCTTGTCCTGCAAACTGCATGGCATTTCAGACTCAATGATCCCTATTTTACAAAAATAGCTCATGTCTGTATTGAACACAAAGTTGTAGATAATCCAGAAATGTAGGGTGCAGAATATCAAATCTGGATCTCAGTACAGGGCACCTTAATGGGACTGTTACACTACTGTGGAGAACCCACACTGGGAAAGCAGGAGGAAAGCAAGGATGAACAAGCACAGGTTATCACAAAGTATCTCTCAACTGCAATATACAACTGTCCTCCTAGAGGATAGCATGTATTAAAATGAGCTGATTTTTTTTAAAAAGACACCTTAAAAAAACAAAAGATCAAGGCCAGAACTTACAACGAGTATGGCATACAGTATGCCCTTTGTGAGCCATCTCTGACGAGAACAGAGGTGGATGGATGGCTTGTTCACCAGCAGTATTGCTGACTTCCTGTATTCCCTCAGCATTATGGCTGAGATAATACACGTGCGAGCATTACAGAGTGAGGGAAGCAAAACAGTTCGGAGTGAGTCACAGAAAGGAAGAAAAAGTAAGAGCCTCTCAGCAATCATGCTAGATACTCACTATGGAGCACCCTTCTGCCTCAGTTGGTGCTGAGCCAGCGCCCCAGCTGAGCACAGAGGGCACTGCAAGGTTTCGTTGGCAAAAGTGGCCTTTACAAACAGATGCACCCTTGCCAAGGAAGTGTTTTGGGAACCAGGATGTGGCATTTTCATTTGTTTTGTTCACTACAAACCTGGCTGGACTGTGCCACAGTAGGGGGTTTATCCTGTGCCTAGTCAAACACCCAGCATTTACAAAATGCCTGTGGTTTTTGCATCAGAACATACGAGGAAAAACTGGGCAATCATCCTAAAGCATTCCTGCAGCAGGCAGGACATCCTCACTGAACAATCCCCAAAACACCTAAAAATTTGTAAGCCTGAGAGCTCTTGATGAATCTGAGAACTCGGAAATACCTCGGTCAAGTCTGCTCTGAGAGATGAAGCGGGCAGACCCGCAGGGGTGGTGACCAGCGACACGGGGTCCAGCGCCAGCACAGAGGCAGGATTTCCTGGGGAGGGTGGGTTACAGCCCGCTCGGGGCGGGGAACAGGGCAGGACAAGGGTGCGAAGGGGGAAAGTTGTTTCTGAGGAGGCTGCCTGCTGCTTGTTCTCCATTGGCAACAGAGGCACAGATGTCTGTGTTGATGGGCGCCCAGGGCTGGCTGACCAAAAAGCGTCTGGACTGGTGCTGGACTTGTCTGCTCTCTGTTTTTTTGCCTGTCAGGGAGTGAAGGGATTTTCCCTTAAAACTCTACAGTCATGGATGGGAACATTTGAAGCCATCCAGCCCCTCTGTTGGCGTACGCAGGTGCCTGAGGTGAGGCTGGAACAACCCAGTGTGGAAGGAGATCCAGTGAGCATAGTGCACAGGAGCTGTGACTTTTTGGGATGAGGCCACGCAGGCTGCTGAGCACGCCCACCGCGCCATGCAGAAATGGACAGGCATCAGCCTTTCTTGCAGGCTTAAAATGGGAGCTACCTGGGCAGCTGCGGGCTGCCCTCTGAGGAAAAAACTTCTCCACACTTCCACAGGCATAGCTAGAGGCTGCTCCTCACCTCCCTGGGAGGACACTTGCCCCAGTACCAGGAAAATAAACCCCCAGGGAAAAGCCTGAGACAAAAGGCACCTGCCTCAGACCGGGCCTGGGGCTCGAAGCGACTGCTGCAGCTTTGTCCACCAGCGGCCCAGGGCAGGGCTGCTGACTGCTCCACACAGCGTACACGCTACCAGCCCAGGGGCCGCTGCCGCCCGTCCCTGTGGGAACGCCATGCTGCCTGCCCAAAATGGCGCCGCCCCAGCAGGGGAGGCGCTGCGCCCATGGTAGCTCCTGACCACCACGGCTGGGTGGTGCTGGGAGAGAGTGGGAAAGCTGGGAAGAAACCCCGCTTCAATGGCCACCAAAGCCCACAGAAGGGATTAAAGGGCCCTGCCAGGCTGCCCAGCACTGGCTGTGGGTCCCTTCAGTGCCCACTGCCCTGTGACAGCTGCAGACCACGGAGCAGAAACGGTGTCATAAGAGGCAAACCAGCTTGTCTTAAAGATTTATTTTTTACTCTTCAGATCTTCTGCTTTTACTGCCCCCCCCCCCCCCCCTTTTTTTATATACAATTAAATGAGGTGTCACACTAACCACCTTGCATGTAGTTGCTGGGTACAGCGCTAAGGCCTTGCAGAAATTGAAAACAAATTGTTCTTCTTGTTACACAAAGATTTGTACGGAGATGTGCCCCGAGTGCTTGCCCTCGAGCTGTCCAGGAGAGAAGGCTGACAGGTACGGGTACGGCATGGCTGCCCTGCAGCCTGTGCACGCAGCGTTGCTTCTCGGTCAGGACAAAACTTACTGTGTTTCACTGGCCAAGAGACTCCATAAGCTAGTTAGGTTAAAAAATATGAACTGGTGTTAATACCAGGTATTATATTTACCCTGGAGTCCTCAAAAGAGCTCTACCAATCTCTTGATCTATTTCTCTTCCCCAAAATCAAGAGGAAGTAACTTTGCCAAAATACATAAAACCAGGGGGATGTTTGCAAAACCAGATCCACAATAATTGTTTATTGGGAGGGGAATGGTTTCTATGCACTTTAAGGGAATCTGCCTCCCATGGGAGAACGGTGCAGCCAGCACCATGGTGTGATACTGTGCTGTGGGGAACTCCACTGCACTGGGAAAGATTTGCAAAGTTAAAAAGTTAAACCAGCAGCTTTTCTTGTGAACAAGTGGTAAAAGCTTTTTCCAGTGCTCCTACCGCTCCTCAGAAGTCATCTGTCCAAGCTAGAGACCAGTTCTCAAAGCCTTTACCAAAGCAGCAAGCCTGGGATTTTTTTATCCCCCCATGACATTTCTCAGGCTTTGGCTAAATCAGATTGTCTGCAATAACAAAAATTTAGCCTGCTTCTGGAATCTCAGAACTTCTTGCCTCCTGTGACATGAGTCATGGCTGCTCTTACAGTGATAAGAAAGAAAAATGACTCTGCCTGTTCGTTTTGATCCTTTTTTTTATCCTTTCAATCCTATGCAACTGTCAGGAAAGCTGATTGGATTTCCTCCTCGATTGTTTATTTGTGAAATAAAAATGTAGTTTGTGTAACACCTTGTGACCACTCTTCTGTTACTGTAATGCAGTATATGGGAAAACTAACATTACCCAACTCGTTAACCATGAAGGAAACACAGCAAGTCCTGGAGCATAGAGAAGTCATCACTTGCCTTTTTTTTTAGCATCTATAGCCATTTTATATAGACTCAGCATGTGGGGAGCTGAACAGCCAGAAGAGGGTAGCATAAGTTAGTTAATAAACCTCATCTGTAAAGCAGAGCTATTTTTGAGAAACGCCTGCTTATATTTCTGGCTGCAAGGTAGAGAAACATAACATTGAGAAACTCATCACCGAGCTTTTGACAGAACGTGGAAAAGCAGATTTACAGACAAGACTGACAAGTATTAGACTGATAGCACGCCACAGAGCTTTTTGCACTCTATTAGCTCCTGTTTGCACAACGTCTCTATTGTTAATAACAATGCACATCCAAAGCAACTTCATGACTTTGCTTTTAGGGGATAGCAGCACAAGTCAGTAAAACTAACAGCGTTCCTGAGTGCATCCTGGCATGTTGCCTTGCCTGCAGCGAACCTGAAAGGTCAGATGGGGAAGTCATGAAAATGTACAATGCTGGGAGCTCTGTAAGGGGATGGTTCAGGGTTGAGGTAACAGAATACGAAGCAGGAGCTTGCTGAGTTCACCACACAGATGCACACTTGATGGCCTGAATGAAAATTTTCTCCTTGCTGCTGCCCCTAACGTCTACCCAAAATAAAATGCTCCTCCCACACCCTGTACGCAATAAACGAGTATTCACAAAGGGAATGTTGCTGTATCTAGCAGAAGCAGAAACACCTCTGTAGAGACACCAACTCACAGGAGCTTTGGAGAATTCTCTTCTGTACCTATGCTGAGGATTTCCTCATCAAGGGCTATCTNAATGAATTCCTGGTTTTGCTTTGCTTGTGTGCCTGCCTTTTGGTTTACTCTTTAAACTGTCTGTATCTCAACCCATGAGTTTTCTCACTCTCACTCTTCTGATTCTCTCCCCCATCCCACTGCGGGGGGAGCAAGTGAGTGGCTACACGGTGCTGAGCTGCTGGCTGGGGCTAAACCACAACACTATCCAGTCTCTATCAGCGCTCGAAACTGTAAACGAAACTGAATTGCTGCTTGGCCTTTCATTATCCAGAGACATATCTACATGAGTTAGCTTGCAATTTTTTCTTTACCCCTCCAAGAGATCAGATGGCAGCACTCTTCCCTGAGAAGTTGATAGGGCTTGCCTGAGAAGGTACATGACAGGAGAAGGAAGATTGGGGGATGACTGTTATTGTCTGCATCACACTAGTGGTCCGAAATCCCAGACAGGATCAGGCCTCCACTATGCTAGATGCTGTACACTCACACAGGATAGGAAAAGCTGTAGCCTGGGAAAGGAAGCTGAAACAGACAAAAGGTGAGAGGGGAAACAGGTACAAAGGCACTAATACCATGCCCAAGAACATACAGCCAGTCACTGGCCAAGCAATAGAAAATTCCTGTCCTGTCAACTTGCTTCTGGCAGAGCTGCTTTAAATTGCTCAGAGGCTGTTAGGTGAAAAAGACTGTGTGTTTAGACCTTGGAAAGGCACTGAGGAGATAATACACCATTTATTCATATTTTATTTGTACTCTATACCTGAAGCAAAGTAGAAATGCAAGCTGAATCTTTTTCCTATAATTCTTTTCCCTCCACCCTTTCAAAAAATAGCACATAAAGAAAACATTGAAACTTTTCATTTCAAAGACAATCACATTGGACTATAAAATGCTAAACCAGATGCCATTCACCCTGCTGCTAAAATGCAGCCACTTTCTCAGCTTGAGTGTGTTCATTATCCCTACAGCACACAAACAGCAAACAGGAGCTGGAGAAGGGAAGGGGACAGAGAATACTGTATGCAGGTGGCATTAGGGTGTCAGACTACTTTCATCCCCTGAAAGGTTTAGTTTCAGGTATTCTGAAAGCCTTCACGTGACAGAACTGGAAAGTCTTTAAAGCAGTGCTGTCCCTTCAAATTACCAGTTGCGAACTTGCTCACAATTTCCCCTGGACTTGGCTGTTAGTTACAGAAAGGACTTTTTCAAATGACATGCAAACATCCAGCTGCCATGTCTGCTTCACTCAGTCCCATGTCTCTGACCATTTTTTAATGTGATATAGAAGCAAGAACTAACTATAAAGATTCTTTCATCTTGAATGATGCATAATAAGCAGTAATAAGCTGGTTCCCGTAACATTTCCTGCCTTTGCATTATGCATTTTAGCTTCTCTGGCACACAATAGGTACATTATGGAAAGTGACGCTTGATGAAGTTAGTTTTTTGCATACACATCCCTGCTCTGAGCTGCAGTTCTAGGGGCCTCGTTTGCCATTTGTGTCAGCCTCGTTTGGCTGAGCTTCCCTCGTGAGCTGCCTGTCCATTAAAAGGAGTGTGAGGATGTCCACGCAGAGTCGGCTAGTCTGCCTAGAGTGGTTTCCCCTTGTGTTTCCATACCGCCCGACACCGTTCCCTGCAGAGGGATTTGGACTGATGATGCGGTGGGTAAGGGGACGTTACCCCTTAGAAACATGCTTGAAGGGCTGCTGTTCACCTCGCTTCCTGGGTTGGCGACATTTACTGCACTGTTGCTCACTGTCCACAGGCAAGGGTAGTGGCTGGAAAAAAAAGCAGTAAAATTGAATTTCTTATTTCAAAGTGTTTTCCCCCGCACTGACTTACCACAGTAAAGTCACGTGTGTTATCTAGGCAGCTCTCTGAAACAAATTGCTAAACTAGATTAGCCTTGCAGATCTTAAGTGAAGAACCACCAGCGACCAGCAGACCCAGTGGCCTTGGAGAGAGCTATGGAGAGAAATGTGCAAATACATATGATGTTTCAAGATTTGAAGATCTTTTTCATGAATGCTTATGAATTTTAAAGAATTGAAGCTGAATTTCCTGGCACCTAAATCAGAAAACTAATGTGTGCATTTATTTTGGGAAAAGAAGGGGAAAAACTTGATAATTAACTGACTCTCTAGGTCTAAATTCCAGCCATTCCTTGAACTGTTTACTACCCTGTTAATAATATTTTTACAATAGAACATGAGTTAGATTGTTACATCCCTGCATGGGAGTAGGATCCTCATTTCATGCAAGAGAATAGCGAGGAATATATACAGGAAAATAATTTGGCTTTAAAATGCTCACAGGTTGTAGATTACAGAGTTCTCTGTGGCTGTTCCAAGATCCTGGTTTTCAGCAGTGCTGGGGAAAGACAAAGCTCCTATTGATTTCAGAGCAGGAGACAATTAGCTTGTCAGAAAGATCTGTCCAGGAATCTCAAGTTGGGCACTTAGGACACATTTCAAATCCTGGTTGCTGATTAAAGCTTGGGACAAAGTGTGTATCACCAGGGCAATGCTGCAAGCCTCATTGCTTCTAGTATCAGCAGTTTTCTTGTAACCTTACCTGGGTCCAGGGCTGGCAGCTCCCTTCGTGTGTGGCACTGAGAGCAAATTAGCATGTGGAGAGGATGGCAAAGTCCAGCTGTCATGTCCAGAGAATACCGGAAGATTATTGCTGGAGCTCTCCAACAAATTAACTTGGGGGGGAGAGGCAGAAAAAAGCAACAAACAAATCCTCAGTGACTTTTGCAGAGACATTGTCTTAAGGCAACAGAACATGGGTAGGCCTGAGGAAGCAATCTGATCATGAGGTTCCTAACCATAGGTAAAAGGACAAAATTCATGTGTTTATTAAGAGAGTAGCAAGGTGCCATTGTAATTCCAAGTGTGATATATGAGAAGGTACAGCATGATAGACATAGGATATGCATTTATGCAAGTCTGACCAAGAGTCTTTTTGTTACTGAAAATTACCATATGACTAGCAATTGTTTGATACAGGTTTCCTAATAACTTGAGCTTAATTATTTCCGTTAAACAGGATGCCTTGCTATATTATAATTAGCAAGCAGTTTACTTTATCCTTACTCTTGTTTCTGTTTCCTCTGATCAAAGTAGAATCAATTTCTGGAACTCTGCACCCAGATCTAGAGAGTGAAAGGGACTCAAAAGACATTCTGGCAATACCAAAATACCCTCATCTCAAGTCAGCTCCTACCATGTTCCTAAGGGCTGCTTCGACTTGAGAGTGCAACTGCTTCATGGCACGACACTGAAAGAAGGCTTATACTGCTCTTCTTGTATAATTGGTAGCTGTACTTTAAGCAAGATCATTCACTCTCATTTATAATCAACAGTTACAGCGCACCCAGCTCTTTGTACCTCTTATTTTGCCGCCGTGTGCTTGCAGGGTTCAGTGCAGATTATTATAGAGACTCGGCAAGCTCTTTCTTCGCCTCAGCTCTTGCTTGTTTTAATGCTCATGCTAACCTAAAGGAAGTGTCAGTCACGCAGAGACTGTCTGTTCCCTGGAAGCAAAGTAGCATTACAGTTGTACCTGTAGGTGAATGATTTCTCTGCATGTAGGAAGGTGGGTACGGAGCAGCCCGATGCCCTCGCAGCGCTGAATATCGCTCGCAGCCGTGGGGAGTGTGTGGAGCTGGCAGAGGCAAAGGTCCAGTGTACTGATAATTAGAGCTTCCTGATGCGCACATTGTATCTGGGTTGGAAATCAACCAGCCACCCACTTCGAGGGGAAAGAGAGAAGAAAACTATGATTGCACTAAACCACTGCAATACAATAAAGCAACCAGCCTTCTTGCAGAATCAGCTGTGACTCAGAAATACCAAGCTGTTCCCAAGATACGGGTTTGTGGAACAACAGACAATCAAAAAAAACCCCAATCCCTAAAAAACACCCAACAAAAAGCCCCAAACCCACCAACCCTAAAAACAAGATCTGAAAACAACTAACAGAAAATGTCACAAATATCAAAGAACAAATGAAAGAAAAACAGACCATCATTAAAGCAAACACAACTTCTGCTCTCCCCATTTCTTTTTTTTACCTGTTCATCAATGAAAGGTAATTTTTTAGGTGACAAAAATATTCAGTTACAAATAAAAAAGGGGGGGAAGAGAGCCCTAAAAATGCCATACATCATCTTGATTCTAGATTCCTTTAAATATTAGAAAAGCTGGATCATAAGGAAAATGATCCCTCTGCAGAAACTGTCACATTATTTCCCACTGTGAGGTTTCCTCTTTTTTTTTTTTTTTTTTTTTAAAGTTCCTTTCTGTGAACACAATTCAGAACTCAGTGAATGACTGGTATGATACAGTTAATCAAGTCCCAGGCTCCCAGCACCTATCATATCACACAAAACTTCCAGGTGACATGAATAAAAACCTTACAGTGAGAATATGTCATATGTTGACCTTCAGAGACTGTTTCTGGAGCATCCTTGGGATGGTTTCTGAAAGGCAAAATACTTCATGGTAAAACCTCTCATTGAATTACAAATTCAATGAGAAATTACAACAGAAAGTTAAAACCAGAACCATTCACTAAAAAATTGGAAAGTTAAAAAGGAGGGAAATCCATCTTCTTTAATCACTTGCTAGACAGCAGTACTTTTCTGCAGTCCATCATAAAGGAAGCAGGAACTTCCGTTTCATGGCATGCATAAAAATGATCCTAGGTCTGTGCCAAATTTGGGGGCCGAACCTGGAATTCTAAATCTACCTGTGGGCACCGTTCCTGCTTGCGCCAACGGCCTCAGCCTGGCCTCCTGCCCAGACCACGGCAGGGCTCTGCCTCCTGCTCAGCCAGGCAAGCCGAAGGCAGCGTCCCCCCTCCGCAGCTGGGAACCCTGAGACACAGCAGCTTCTCAAGTGGCGACAGGAATAGAAAGAAATACAGATTTCCCCTGCAGGTACGTGGGACACTTTGCATGTCAGAAGACATAGCATGTCCGAACAAAATTTATTAGTAATTATGGACTGGAATGTATCACTTGGATGCCCCACTGCATTAGCATGGATAATGCAAGTAAAACTTTGAAAGATAAAACACAATTTGTTGCTGATGAAAGCATCTCTAATATCTTACATAGTGAGCACCTACAGGTTAATTTAAATAAACACATCACACAGGTTTCATAATAGCAGCATAGTTATATTACGGTTACAGTGCAGTTCCACTTTAGTTATGCTTTTTACATCTGCAGTTAACTTTTATTCTCCCTAAGCTGTCAAATCATGGGATTCATTGGAGCGTAAGTACAATGTAGTGAGCATACGTGGCATATAACATTACTGGGGAAATTCACATCACCTCATTTCAGGCTTCTTGTGTAGACAGTGCTAAGTCCTAGGATCTCCAAGAGGATACTCACCCACTTCAGACCTTATTGTGGCAATAATCATATAGTGAGTCTCCCCACTAATTTCAGTGGAGTGACTCTGGATTTAAGACAGCAGAAACAAGATTAAGTTACATAATTTATCTCTCACATTGTGATGCCACAGGTTTAACCACATCTGCAGCAAAATGCTACTGTAGGGAAAAAAAAAAAAAAAAAAAAAAAAAAAAAAAAAAAAAAAAAAAGAAAAAAAAAAGAACTCACCTTTCTTTCGCATCCAGGAAGGCTTTGGCAAAGGGATTATACTTGATTTTGAGAGCTGTTATCTTCAGTTTACAGAAAACAAGGCATGTTAGTGAAGGCAATGTGGAATAGAGACTTGACAAAACATCTTCTGGAGTAATCTAAGTGGAACTGCCTAGGTTACCCCAACAAAATATCCCCACACATGAAGTTTTCCAGGGCTGGCTATGAGAGAGCTTTGTTTGTTGCAGGGTGCTGTGTACTGATCAGTGCCACAGACTGAACACCATTCGGGGCAGCCTAATGGCATGGTCTAGTTTGGGAAATCCCATGGGATGGTGAGCCCCTTCAAGAGAGTTTAAACATGGAATTCCTACCAAGCATGAATCAAATCTGCAGCAACACTAGCTAAGGGATATGGCACATGAGTTAGCAATTGTCACAATCCAAAGCATCTCCAATTATGATTTTGGGGTTGGGAAGAAATGTTCCCATGGAATGTTGTGCTGTTCTAGAATTGTATGTATGATAAGGAGGGTGGAGAAGACAGGGTTATCATTATAACTATCACTTATTGCTAGAGAAAGATACTGGACTTGAATGTAGGGGTTTTTCCAGTAAGGGATTGGGGTGCCAGGACAGATGGACAAGTCTGGAATAGCCGTGGCAGGATATTAAGCCAAACCTGGCTTAGTACTGCAGCCAGACACTGGATTAGACAATGTTCTGCTGCAGAGAGAAGACAAAGCATTAGACTGGATGGAGCATTACACGGCATGGGGCTGGTGGGGAAACAAGAAAAGGACCCGTCTGTCCATGCTGATCTTGCAGTCAGTAAGCTTTTAATATATCTCATCAATGATGACCAAGAGCTCAGTGTGGCATCCGCCTACCTCTTCATTTTGATAGGCAGTCACAGCTATGAACTGCGTCTCAGGGAAGGAACAGTTCATCACCATCCGGTGGGGGCCTCCTACACGAACTATGTGTACCTGGGGCTCATATTTATGCAGGGAGTTCAACATTATCTGCAGAAAACAAAACAAGACAGACAGACCGCAATGCCACTCTGGTATCCCACAGCTGCTCTTTCTCTCTGGCTCTGTAATAGACCAGATGTCACTGCTAAACCTCCCCAGTCCGCGATTATTGAGAGCAGAAGGGCAGGTGGCCTCCTCCCTTCTGATGAACCACAGGGCTGAACGGAGTGAGACTTCACTGGGCTTGGATTTAAAGCTTTTGACACAGCAGCATTAGTGAATATTTATAGTGAATATAGCAGCTATGGCCTTCAAACCATTGGGCTTCCACTGCACCAGAGGCTGTTCAAGCTGTTAAGGGGCAATTCCCGTCCTGCTTCTACTATCTGAAAGACTCAGCATCACCATCACAGAAATCAAGGCCAGGAGGAAGCTGAGGCCATCACCTAGTCATCTTGCTGGGCAAGATGAAGCGTACCTAGACAAGCCTTGGCAGATGTCTCTAACCTGGCTTTAAAAGCTGTGAATAGCACTGATTCCACAATACACCTTGCTGAGGAAGCCTACTAAATTGCTTAATTTTCTCTACTGCAAGAAAAAGACATTTTTTAAAAGATTTGTACATTGGCAAGTGCTGTGTGTGTGCATATATATTTATGTGCACATAGCCATTAGCATAAAGCTCTGCTAGTTAGCTATTACTTTCTAATAACGCCACAGAAGGGGAAGCTGAAGCACAGGATGAGGACGTGGTTTACCTTAACACTGTTGTAAAAGGAAAACAAGGAGACCTTCAATTGTTTGTTAGTTAGTGACTTTTGTTTAGGCTCTGTTTCTCATTTGGCTTTTCTTCCCTTCCTACTTTTTTTCCTCTCCACTTCACCACACATACATATCGTGTTCCCTTGTTTTTTCCGCAGAGTCTCTCTTTGACCCTCCAAGTTGTTTTCCTGTAGCTTTTTTACCCCCATGCATACTTTTCTGAGGCCCTGGATGAAGACCAAGAATTTGCAAACTCCGAACCCATTCTATGCTCCACAATAAATCTTGTGTGCTGATTCCATGTATGACTTGGGAAAAGTCAGGTCATCTTTCAGTTCTCCAGTGTGTAAAAATTGAGATAATTTCCTATCTAATTAGGGTACTAGGCTTATGGAGGTACCTCACAAACCTAATGGAAATAACAGATAGAGAACATATAATATTTACATGAAAGAAATTGATTCTGGGCTGACAAGTATCATCCAATGTAGGAGTTTTGTACAAAACAAACAAGCAAACAAAAGGTCTTGTGCAACATTTTACCTTTAGATGCATCATCAAAAATAAAACACGAAGCAAAACTAATTTTCCTGTTTGCATTTTTAAGGGGTTCAAACAGAAAGTCACTTATTTCTGGTACATGTGGTTTCTTTCCAAAGGCCAAAGCTGATTCAATAGAATATTGATAATTATCATGATGCAGAAGCAGACATAGTAATTATTTCATTTAGGAGCAGCCTTTTATTCTGCTATCTGACTCCTGCCAACATTCCACTTACACCAAACAACATGGGGGAACACAACAAAAACCTAATACCCGTGACCATTTTTTCCCCCTTCTCTGAAGTCCTATGTAAAAATCCCCAGCACACAAGACCAACTCTGAAAAGCCCCCTGATGATTAAGTAAACCACAGCACTCTGTCTCTCTTAACATCAAGAAGTCCATTAAAATCTGAAAGCGCCAATTAAGGCCTGTTTAGTCCTGTTTACATTTGGCCTCCAGAGAATAATTGGCATCTGTGGGTGAAGAGGCCTGTAAGGGCCTCTATAATTACATAAATGTACCCTTGATATTTCTTGATTGGTAGGTGCTTGCAATTGAAGCCAAGAGGTGTATGGGGAAACATCAGGCCATACCTGCCCACTCCCATTGAGCTTGTTGGTAAGTTTGACTTTGCTGAAGGAAATGGCAGCTTTCATCCAATGAGCCCCAAAGTTGGGAGAGTCTGGGTGGATGTAGACGCAGCTGTGGTTTGGTGGCTCTGGTTTCCCAGCTGGCACCCATTCTCCATTGACATACTTCCAGCGGTGGCCGTCAGTTGGGGCAAAGTCCAACAGGAACGAATACATGGCGTTTGGGTCCAAGCCTGACACGCTGATCTTCAAAACGGGGAACATGCGCCTGGCCAGGAAACAAAAAAGGGAGATGCCCCTGGAAACTGGTTTTGAAAGATTCTCCTCAGTATGTTTGTGACCAGATGCTCACAGATTAGGTCAGTGTAAAAAACATAGAATCATAGAATGGTTTGGGTTGGAAGGGACCTCAAAGATCATCCCATGGGCAGGGACACCCTCCAATAGACCAGGTTGCCCAAAGCCCCATCCAACCTGGCCTTGAACACTTCCAGGGAGGGGGCATCCACAGCCTCTCTGGGCAACCTGTGCCAGTGCCTCACCACCCTCACAGTAAAGAATTTTTTCCTAATAGCTAATCTAAATCTACCCTCCTTCAGTTTACAATCATTACCCCTCGTCCTATCACTACATGCCCTGATAAACAGTCCCTCTCCAGCTTTCTTGTAGGCCTCCTTCAGGTACTGGAAGGCCGCTATAAGGTCTCCCTGGAGCCTTCTCTTCTCCAGGCTGAACAACCCCAACTCTCTCAGCTGGTCTTCATAGGAGAGGTGCTCCAGCCCTCTGATCATCTTCATGGCCCTCCTCTGGACTCGATCCAACACGTCCACGTCCTTCTTATGTTGGGGGCCCCAGAGCTGGATGCAGTACTCCAGGTGGGGTCTCATGAGAGCAGAGGGCCAGAATCACCTCCCTTGACCTGCTGGTCACACTGGGTTTGATGCTACCCAGGATATGGCTGGCTTTCTGGGCTGCTAGCACACATTGCCAGCTCATGTTGAGCTTTTCATCAATCAACACTCCCAAGTCCTTCTCCTCAGGGCTGCTCTCAGTCCATCCTCCCTCCCTCCCTCTAGCTGAAGAAGTCTCTTAAAGGTTAATCCCTCATTTTATTTTTATTTCAATTATTTGGAAAAAAACATGTTATCTCTAAAGTAGGGCACTAAGGTCTTGATCATGCCAAGAGTTAAGAACATAATGAACTGTGTATAGCATCAACAGAGTCCATGGGATCTGAACCTGCTAAATACATCCTTAGGTGTGGGACAAGAAGGCATGAACAGGATTGAATAGAGTCAAAAATCACTGGGAAGGTGGAGTTGAACCAGAGATTCACTGCGTTAACTACAGAATCCTATTATAAAGTGCACTTCTGTGGTGCTTAGATTGCCCTGACACACGCCTCCCATACTCTCCAGTGGCTTAGTCCCTCCTCGTCTGACTCTGGATATATCTTCTGAAATCATCCTGCAAGCTCCAGCACTCAGGACATAATCCCAGCTAGGTATTCATCAGACTCCAGTTAGATTTATTGACCACGCTACTCTATACAAAAGGTTTTTCTCCCTTCCTTTGAAGGGACGGTCATACTCTATAGTATTTGTGAGCAAAGTCAGTCACTTCCCTCTGTCATTTCTCATGGTTCTTGTGTTAATCCCCAACATCTCCCACTTAAGTAATGGTTTCCAGGTAGCGCTATTCTAAATGCCCCAATAAGTCCGCTACATTTTCCTTGCCTAAAAGTACTTTTTTATCAGTGTTGTGTCAGGCTAATCCGGCATGACTTAAATTTAATATAATGCTTTTTGATCTCATTTTCCACTGTCTTTCACATATTTCATAACTTTTTCCTTCAAAATACATCCTGAATTCTTATCACAGTGATATATTAAAAAGCCTGTAGTTACCCAAAATGTGTTTTGTCCCTTTCTCAAGTCCAAGTATTCACGTACTGTCCCACTACCATTACTTAAATGTCTAGTTTGAGAAGCCTGGTTAAAATCCTTGCCGTTAGACCTTGCACTTGGCAGCTCTTCCAGTAATTTTGTCACTTCCTTCCATATTCCCTGACCTCATCAGCTTGATCAGGTTCTTCTCCTTTTAGTTCCACCTTAGATGCCATGTTGTCCTTTACTAAGCTCTAAACTTCTATCATCCGGCCTTCCCACTATCTTATGCATTTAAAACTGAAGTCCTGCCTTCATTTAGTTTTGGGAAAATGCTTCTTTTGTGTTTATCACCTTTTCTCATTCCCCTTTTGATTATTATTTTTAATTTGTAAAGGAGATTTGCAGCAGCTCACAGCTAAATATTCAAAAGTTTTCTGTCTGTCCCCGTATTTGTGATCCATACCGCACAGCTTTGAATTGTTATCTTAGTGCCTGAAAGTCTGCAGCAATAGAGTTAGTAAAGCTCCAACAGTTTCAGGAACCGGGAAAAATTTGTGGTCGGCAGAAGAGAGGAGTCTCCCAACAGAGGTATCCTGTTCATTAAGTTTCCTAGCTTGTCAAGGAATACACATTTTTACTGTGGAGGATTATTATAGCTGTTACATATCACCTCCTATGTTCTTATAGGAGTAAGAGGCCTCCCTGCCCCAGACACCTCTGTACTGACCTCTCCTGGAACTGCCATTTGGTCATGCCACGTTTTTTTTACACACAGGCTAATGAATCTTCAAGCTGCTTTTCTCTATGAGAGACCGGTTACACCAAGCAACCACAGCAACTGCCTGAGGTCCGTGGCCACAGGGCTAAGGCAAGGTAGCTCTCTAGGCTTAGTTAGGTAGCAGTGCAAGACGTCCAAAACGCAGAAGGGAACCGAAACTCCAGGGACATCAAAAGTCTCTGCCCCTGCAGCCGTACTCTCCAGTGACACCCAACTGCAGGTTGCTAACAATCTCCTATGATTTCCCACTCACCACCTACCTTTCTGCACACCTTTATATAGTTCTTGCTATATACATTCAACACCTGCTGCTGACAGGAAAAGACAGGATTTCAGAAATTTGAGATTTTTCATCTAATATAAATACCTGGTGATGTAGGGCCAGTGCAACATTGAGAAAGATATATTGAACTCTGTTCTTTCTAACTAAATAGAAGCTTAGCCAAGGATTTATATGCTACATTTGATGTGTATTTCTGACCAGGATGCACCAGCTATCAAACTGGGATGTGATGAAAAGTATGGATTAATTGCTCCCTGCACCCCAAACCCCTGACAATCAGTCTTCAAAGTAACACGCTTTGATACTTAGCTTAAACTGGAGGGGAAGATTCATCTACATGAAAAATTAATTTCACTAGATTTCTCAGAGCTATTTGTGTTACGTGCAGATTGTTAATTCCTCTGCCCACAATGTAGACTTCTCTACCTATCTACTTGAGAGGCTTGAGTTTATCCCCAAAAGACCTATAGACTAATGCCAGAAGAGAATATAGTCATCATCAACTCTAACCTCCTGTATGACAGAGGTTACAGCACTTCCCTGCGTTAACCTGCTTCGCACACAGTTAATCCCTGCCTCACTTGGATCAGCATGTCTTGACTGTACAGATTTTAATGATAGATAACTTACCAGCTCGCTTGTTCTGCTCATTAAGTGGCTTTACTGTTAAAAACATATTTGTCTGTATTTTAGCAGGGAAAATGATGATTTCTCCAAATCTGTTTCAGTTGGAATGTTTGTTTCAACGATCAGGTAGGTACACACATGACCTCCATTACTGCAATAGCTGAGCACTTCAGCGTCTCCAATTTATTTAGAGCAGATCTGCTACAGTTACCCCACAGTACAGAACTTCAGTGAGAAGATGCTTGATATCAAACTTGCATGTGTAGAAACCTGTAAAGTTGCTTTAGCATTTAAGCCTGGAAAGGGTTTCTTTCCCCTGATCACGTTTGCCTGCGTTGATCCACTGTGGATTCTCCCTATATGCAGACGGGAACAGTGGCACCTTCCTGCTTCCAGGCAGTAACGCGGATTGCAAAGTCTCAGGATACTGCATAGCTAATATGGTATAAACACTGAGAGAGAAAACCTGCTCAATCAGAAAATAGAGCAGTTGATATTGAAATGTCAATTGAATACAATAAATCTGAGTAAAATAGGAGACTGATTCCCACCATATTAGCTGCACCCGCTGGGATGTATTTTGTGATATAACATGCAGTTTAATTTCACTGATGTCTATCCTGTTCAGAATATATCTGTCATCCCTGTGTACCTAGGCATATTGCTATGGCAAGTGTTTATTATAATGAAGTATGTTACAGCAACCGAGACATATCTGCGTATTAACCCTGACATTGGTTCATCTAATTATGACATTTTGGGACACACAGAACCAACTAGAGATGATTCAATCACAACAGATAGAATTGTGCCTGCTAGAATTTTACACTTGAGGATCACTAATCAAACAGCCTTTCATTGTCTGGGATGTTCCTGTATCAAGTTTCAGTTTAATTTCTGAATTTTGCTAACAATCTGTCTACACAGACTGTCTTATTTTTCACATGCATGAGTTCAGACTGGCTCTTCTTGTTAGTCGTAGAACAGTTTTCAAAAGTGTTCATATACCCTTCAGCAAGAATGACTGAGTTAGTTCTACTGATTTAAGCAGCAGCAGAATTAGATCAATATTTTGTCTAATGAGAATCCCTCTGGAGACAATCACTGAAGAATCTTGAACCTAAAAAAATCCTTAGCGCTCATAGGAAACTGTCTCAAGTTTGTGTCCTTTTGAACAGCACAGAGTTGTTCAGAAAGCTTTGCTGCAGGCCACTATCTGTATTTCCTTTTTTTGGTGTGCTGATGTGTTTGTTATGGAAGATACTTTCAGAAATGCAAGAGATTCTTCTTCAGAGTCCCTGATGCTACGGTAACTTTGTTAAAAGGATTTATTTATGACAGTGTGACATACTTTTATAATTTTTTATTTTGAGATTGCTGTAGTTTGATCATAAAGAACCTATTCCTGCCCCTACTGACATTACTAGAGCTGTCACTGGCTTTAGGAAAAATAGAATCAAGCTGATAAGGAGTGTGTAAGTTAGAATAAAGAAAAATAAGGCAGTTTACGTAATGAAATAAAAAGTAAACAGGTGTATTCAAATAATGAAAGATTCCCTTATAAACATCATAAAAAGATTTTATCTATGCACTCACCTAGACATTTTAGAGAGAACTAGTTTCACCATGCAATCATGATTTACATTAGCTGAGAGGAAAGAAACTGAAAAAAACCCTGTTGGTAAGGTGTGGTTCTTTGTACCAGTTTAATTAATTTGAGGCAAACTTATCTTACCTCATTTTTGGTCACTTATGCTGCTAAGGAGTCAGTTTAAGCTACTGTACGCTAAGTGAAAGTCCACTCAAAAGTTTGTTGCAGCTGAACAGCAGTTTTTAAAGCAATTTAAACGAAACAAAAAGCAGCTTCTTGGTGTAAAGAGATTCTGAGCAGAAGATTTCTACCCCTATAGGTTATTAGGAGGAATCAGAAACAGGCAGTGTTACACCAAGAGCTGATATTTTGGAAAGGCAGCTGTTCTCTCAACAGAATAACCTTGCTGAACCAAGAGACTAGATTTTTCCTTTTAACTGCTTTCACCTATGCCCCTTGTCAAGCTACAGTCAACAGTAATATCATCCACAAATTCTGCTACATCAAAGTCTACAAAATTAAAAAAGTCACACCGCATAAGTAAATCTTTCTCTCCATCTTTTAATTCCTCCTATGCGGATCTCCTGAGAGGTCTTGCAAAAGAAATGTGTGCATGTTGGGGGGGGTGGGAAGATGATGGGGAAAAGCAGAGGGGTGGTGAGGGGACATTAAATAAAATCCTTAGTACCACTGTACTGACAAACTTTATTCTAGTAGCTGCCTGTCTGTTATGGGCTGGACTCTGCTGTCAGCCTGGTTCAGAGCAGCACCTCTGTGGAGAGCCTCCTTCAAGCCAGTGTCTGACTGAGAATTAGTATCCTTCTCACCAGGTTTTGCACTTTTTTCCTATGCTTTTCTGTGTTCCCCAAATCCATTCACATCACAGTATTTCGTCTTTCTAAAACTATTGTGTTAACCAATATTCCACACTTGTTTCTAAGGGTGCCAGCAACAACTACGGAGCAACACCATTGTGGGACCGCACAATTCAGACTGTGCATACGTACGGTGTAGGGCACAGTTTTATTGTACCCTATTCTAGTACAGATTGCTTGTACAAGCTGTTAATACCCAAGGCCAAAGAGACAGGAACTGCAGCTGAGGATAACACCATTAATCTGTTTCTGTACAGTAATTTGTGGTCTACAGGTAAGGACTTGCTAATAAAGGCTCATGATTATTAGTGCAAGAAGTCATTCAAAAGATTCTGAGAGGCACCCTTGCAAAAGTTTCCTTTTTGTGCAACCTTAAGTCAGTCAGTATGTCTCCGGCATGTTTCACAAGCAGGAATAAAGGGTTGCAGGAAAGGTTTAGCGGTGACCAAAAAGGAGCAGGGACACCCCATTCTGTTCATATGCTGGTTTTAGGGGACTGCAAGGCTGCAGGGATAACACTGTTATATGCTCATTGCAGTTCTTTCTAGTCTGCACACGCAGTTCATTATTAAAACCACGTAACCCCCCTGACTGTTGTCTACACTTAGCCCACAGCGCTGAGCAGATCACTCACCTGCCATTCTTGGTCACGATCATCTCGTTAGTGACTTCCCTGAATCTCTGCCAGAGCGTGGCATCCTCCAAGACAACCTGGAGCTGTTTCTCAGTGGGGTCGCCTTTGTCTCTCCCAGCCCGGAGTTCGCTCTCCACTACGCTGAGTAGCCTGGAGACGGTGCAGTCATTGGGCTTTTTGCAGCCCAGGTCTGCCATAATGACTTTATTGCCAGAAACTTCAGGTAGCTATTAAAAGACAAAAATCATGAGCTAAAACAAAAAAAAGTCAGTTCATTGGGCATTACCCGACGAACGTGCTCTCCTTGCTCTTTTGCCACTGACTAGCTCTTTCCTCTGGAAGTCCCAATGGGCAGTGACACCAGAGTGTGGAGGTTTATGCACACGCTCTACACAAAAAGAGGACTATCTCCTAATTACCTGTCAGACGGTCAGGTGGGTGGCAGGCTGATGACTCAATTGGCTGCCTTGAAAGAAGAGTCCTCCATCCAAATTAGCATGCTTTTATCTTTTTTCAACCTGAAGTGGGTCTAATTGTTCTGCTTGAGAACCAGGTTTCCATTAATGAAAATTGTTTCATTTCCAGACTGAAACAATGCATGGAAATTGCGTTCACGCTGATGCGGACTCTAACTGAAGGAGCTGGTAACAGTCAAGTTAGTTACACAGAGAAGGTAGTCTTAAAATATTTCCACCAGGCACGAAACATAAACGCACTAACCTTGTTCTTCTGTGTTCCAAAACCAAAATGTAATAGTAAGAGACCCTTCTGCACTGAGGATTCAATGCACAAGGAGAAGGTAGCATGCCTACACTCCACTGTTGACGCCTACTGTGTCCATCCCTTGGTCCCACCGTTATTCACAAAACCCCTGCTGTACCTCACAAGCAGCTGAACTCCCCTCTGGCTGCATTTCCAAGGAAAGACCCCCATGCTTCTGAGGCGGGCTGCGAGCCTAACTGCCTGAGACTTGGCATTGCTGACCAGCTCAAGGTCTGCCTCATAGAAAAGCTCCCTCAGCATCCCTAAAACAGGCACTCCCTCTCGCCTCGGGCTGAGACCTTCTCAGACGAGCCTGATCGAACTGCACGTACGTTCCACAAAGGGCAGCTGTGAAGGAAGCCACCATTTTACTGAAAAGTCCCACAATTTCGGTGCTCAGCCAGGGATATGAGAGACCTGGGTTCAGTTCCATGCTAAAGGGTTAAGTGGAGGCCACGTGAATATTTGTGACCTATAAACACTGGACCTTGGCACACAACAAGGCATTTGAGCACCTGATCTCTTTTGATGCACCTAGCTCAGACAGGGTCTGAGAAATTTCTGGTCTGTTGGATGTGACGTATGATTACGAAAATGTTGTTGGATGTGACGTTGATTATGAAAATATACTGTTGGAAGTCGTTTTTAGAGAAATATATTTTCTGGCTACTTACTGAGAACTTTGCATTTGTTTAATTCAATAGCCCCTGTTGAATTCCTCTGTCTCCAGTTCTTTCTAAAAGATGAAATGACTTGCTAGATCACTGATGAGATTTATAAAGCCCAGAAAAAATCTGGCAAGCTTTGTAAAACAGGATTTGAGTTAAATCCATCATTTCACAAGGCTCAACAGATCTTGCAGTTAAAAACCATGAGAGGTACCATCTACATAAGCAGCAAGGCCCAGAGCCTGTTGATCTTATTTGTGTTGTATGCCACTTCATTTGGCAACTAGTCCTACTAATCCTTCAAGCCCTACATGGAGTAAGGGTACTGGCTGTAGGTCCTCAAAACTGCACAGCTGCAGGTGTGCAGCAACGTGATGTTCTTCAGAACAGGAGACTTTGCTGGGAATTGAGGATTCTCTCCTATCTCAGCACCATCAGAAGGTGCCTGCCAGACGGGTCTGAGGTATTTTTACACCTGGGTAATCCCAATCATGCTACTTTCAAACTTCACACTCTAACACATCTTCCCTCTCTTCTTATTAGCTTTTATGTACTTTTTTTTAAACTGTAAACACATAACAAAATTACCAAGATTACTTTATCAATCAACTCACCTTGTGAGTTACACCAGGTGTCAAATAGCTACTTCTAGTTAATATCCAGCCCACTTCCACTGTTGAACAACTGAAAAATGTACCTTAAAATCTATAGGATATTTAAGTACTTGGAAGTGTGCCGTTTTGCATCTGGAAAAATAATTGCATGTCAGGTAGAATGTTTGAGTAACATGGAGTATGTTTATGTTTGGGTTCTCCTTTTCAAATGCTGAAAGAGGAGAGAGAAGCTACAATTGTAATTTTTCCTTGCATATGATCAAATGGCATAGGAGACTATGTGAGACAGTTTTTAGTTTCATTATATTATAAATGTAAATAAACACAGAACTCAGAGCTGGTTGAAGCACTGTGTATTTCAATTCAACAACTTCAGTTTTTCAGACAGCTCTAAACGAAATACATCCGTGTTATTTGGGGATTTTTTTTCATTTTTTTTTTTTTTTCAGTTGAAGCCCTATTTCCACACAGCTTCTTTTAGAATTAGTTGTTCCAAAATCAGGACATTCAAAGTTGAGACAAGCGCAGAGACAATAGCTCACAAAAGCAGTAATATTTCAGTAGCTACACACTGTTCTTTCCATAGACAAATAAAAAGGGAAGCAGCTTGATTTTCACAAGTACTGACTGCCCATCTCTCCCACGGGGCTTCAAGTGGAGTGATACCAGATTAGAGCCTCCAAAAAAATCAGGTCCAATCTGCCTTCCTCAAGATGCTTAGAGCTTAAAGGAAATCAAAAGCCTGCACAAACTGACAACAGTTCACGTTGGTGGGATGGTTTCAAAACGAGGAAGAAGGGAAGCAGACATTGGCAAATTGCTAGAGGTAAAGAAGCTGCTCAGCAAAGACAAATTAGAAATAGAGGCAGCCACAAAGCAAAGAAAGTGCATTGCTTCCCCAAAGCACTCCTGGGACAGAGCTGTGGAGGAGGAAGGGTATATGGAAGGAACGGGTAATGGACCCAATTCCAGTTGGACCAACTGGGCTGGGAAGCAGGTTTTTCATCAATAAGACTGGATATTTTACAGCTAGTGTCCCTAAGGCAGAAGCAAGAAGGCATTTGCTTTGGAGTACCATGCTAAAATTGCATCCTGCATAATAATAAAATGCACTTTCAGATACTAAAAGTTAAGTTACACTTAGGCACCGACAATTATCACACAACGTACCTGATGCTTGAAATTCTTGTCTCCCAGAGGAAAAAAAAAACAGAAGTCTAATCTCTTAAAATATCTGCCTTTCACACAGTTTGAATTTCAATTTTATAACTATGTTACCATAGCTCAGGATGCCTGCAACCACAACATTTTCCAAGATGAGAGCAGTTACCTGTGGTTGGCTAGTGGGAATAGCCCAATTGCTATTTTCAGCTGTAAGAATTCAGACTAGGAGCAATTGGTGATGTATGTAGCAACATATCCAGAAAGCACAGCTCACCACTGACACATCTTTCCAACCTAGAGGAATTAGCCAAAGAAATAACAAGTTTGCATGCAAACAAATGATCAGCTGAACGTGCTTGGCCCTGAGATTTTACTTTAAAATACACATCCAGACCCATACGAATCCCATCCCGCACATCAGGCTTCCTGACATTGTTCACTGTCTCTGCTTCACACAGCTGCCACGGGAGAGGGCTGCAGAAGAGAAACCAGATTCGCAAAGTTATTTGCTTATTGTTGGCTTTTCATTTAAAAGAATATTAATATCTTTACTTTGAATGCATTTAGAGTAACACAGTAACAAGGTAACTGATGATCATTGCCACTGCAAGTGGGACAAAGCAGGGTGGAAGGACAGTAGACCATTACCCCTCTTTCGCTTCTCTCTTGTTTAATTAAACAAGCAAACGAGCAGGGGCATCAGAGGAAGCAGGGAATGTTCATAAAAAACCTGCAATGTTGTACACTTTCCCTGAAACCCAGCTGGGAGAGCTGGGCACTTCCAACCAGGGATCAGGCACCTCATGGCCAGTCGGAACTGACCCCTATAAGTTAAAAATGCAAGTACAGCACTCGATCATCTGCAGCCATGTCCAGGATTTGCTAGTAAGAATTTAGTGACCCATATTTTTAAATGAAGCAATGAAGACTGAGGAGAGCAGCACAAGAATAATCCTGCCACACTTACCGAAGTTTATTCACCAAGTTCCAGTAGGAAAGAGCAAGGTGTTATTTTTGACTTTTTAATTAAATTTGTTCTAAAGCCCTCCTGGCCACCAGCTGGTGAGATACAGCAGAAAGAAAAAACAAAACAAAACAAAAAAAAAAAGGAAGAAAAGAAAAAAGGTAATTAAAGAGGCCTTCCTTGCCTTGACATTGGATAGCTGTTTTGTTGGCCTTTAGGTGCATGTTTCCAAATAAAAGGCTGCCCTTCATGATCAGGTGAAATCGCAGAGAACGAGACTCACTCTTTCCATCTCCAAAGCTCCCACTGAAGCATTCAAACAACTAACCCCCCCCCCTCCGAACATTTAGTCCCAACAACACAGGGAAACGTAACCTCTGTGACACTCCCAGGAAATCAACACCTATCAACTACCACGGAATAATTAAGAGAGGATAAAAAGACAGCTGCTTTCCCTCTGTTTTTTAATCACGGATCCAGCCCCTTAAGAGATTGCTAGGTTAGAAGAGACTTAGAGAAGATTAGCCTTTTCATTAATGTTGGGGGGGGTGAGGGGACAGTTTCAATAACTTCCACCAGGTTATGTTTTTAGCAGTGAGGCTGGCAGCTTGTTCAAGTAGTACCTCCCTGCCTGGTGTTATAATTGAAATTATAACAGAGATTAATTCTGAGCCCAGAAAGCATGGGAGGCTTTCCAGAGCAACCTTTCCTCTTTTTAAAAAAGAAAAAAATCACGATGTAGTCAGGCTGGTGATAAACGTTAAGTTAGTTTTTTGTTTTAAACAATAATTACACTTTTCCCTCATTTGTTTGTCCTACTTGAAGATGTTCAGTGCTGTCTCAAGACATGGATTAGCACCTAGAGCAAGAAACTATTCCTGTCCCAATTTTTAAGCTCAGAACATAATAAAAATAGAGAATTTAACAGATTCTAAACAAACTTTTAAATTCTATTGAATTTTTGTTCTGAGATGTTGTAATAGGTTCAGTGTTTACATTAGGGAAATCAAACATACTTTTGACTTGGATATGTAAGTTAAAACTCTCATAGTTAACAAAAAGCTAACAACTTGCAAATGTAACTTGGCTGAAGTATTTTATTCTCTCAGAAGTGGTGAGCCCAACATGTCCTGTTACACACAACTAGAAAACACAGGAATACATGCCCATGATAAAATAATTTGGTTTTGCTCCATGCATTTGGAAGTGACAGCCCTTCAGAGCTGCGATGAAATCATATTGGCTAGCCAGTATTTTCAATGTACCATTTTTCCACTATGCCAGTGTCATTCCACACTTGCTCCACAGAGATTTTAAAGCGCAAACTCTCAGGAATAACCTTTCTTAGAGATGCCACAAGGGAACCCAAGAAAAACTTAAAAGGGTTTCAAATAGGCTAACTTAAAACATCAATCCCAAAGATTGGCAGCTTAAACACACTATTCCATCTCGAATTCATCAGAAGCTTTCTTCAGAAAAGTGAGAAAACAGAGGATTTTTTTTTCCCTTTAGGCATCTCCAGCTTTTCACAGCTGGGCAGTTACAAGCCTGTAACCCCACTGATACTGCAACCAAGACTGAGCTTAATAGGAAAAGTACAAGTAAGGGAAGGAAACAAGTATCAAACCCCAACTTTGAACTTCTTGCATCCACGAAATGCCCTCTCCTGCAAATCCGTCCTCATGGCAGGAGAAGGGAAAGGGGCAGACGTTATGAGTACAGCAGCCTTCCAAGAATCTTGTCACTGAATTTGAATGTGGTGCTGATGACGCTGCCCCATATTTATAAATGGGATTCAAAGGACTGGATGCTGTAGCACAATTGATAAACCCTTCCAGAGTATTTCTAAGGAGCAAAGTCATCTACAGAACACACTTTCCCTAGAGGGCAGCTGATTGTTCATTGTTTCGAGATTTCAAATGAAGGCTTAATTTTATTTCTTTTTAAAATACCATTCAGGTAGTAAGACCTCAGTGTGAGAACGATGTGGCAAAGTTCAACAACTTTGTTGTTATGCAGGAGGTTGAACTGGACAAGCAAAATAGCTTTAAGCTATTAAATACAGAAAGGATTTATTACCCTTTTAGGACTCACATTCTTAGCTTTCTTGATATGAACTAGCTATATCAAGCTCTCCTGACAGTCCTTGGAAGCTCTAGCCTTTTCAGAAAGATAGGCTACAACCCTTCAGCTTTCTAGATTACAGGAAGACAAGCTGCTGGTTCTATTTCAAGCAAAATTTTGGAGTTTCCTGTAGGACAGAAATTTTATTGTAGTCAGCTTTGAGAGATGACTTGCTTAGAAGAACAAGAAAAGAAGTAACTGAAAACTTAAGTCTCTCACAGAACACAAATCTCATCACCACCCTTACAAAAAAAACGCAACTGCTTTGGCTTGCCCTGTCAATCAGAAAAAAAGTTTAATGTACTCCGACCAGTCCAATGCAGAGCCCTGTACACTGCCAAGGAATATTAAAACCACAGCAAGTGTTTGGATGCATATTAGGCACAAACTTAAACCGACATACTTTCTGAAAGTTTAAAAAAAAATCCAAACGAAAAATTTAAAATAATTGCCTCTGACACACATTCATAACTCAGTGGCTTTTTACTCCCAGTGTACACCAGTATTCAAAGTGTATTTATTCCACAAAGAAGAGCCAGAGGCATGCTGTTTCGTAACTCTAGTCTCTTCTGACAGAATAGCATCAGGAATTATTTGCTGTGTAGCATGGACTAAGCCAATAGTTTGTTGGCACAACTAGGCTGACCCTTCAGGTAAGTAAGTAACAATAAAGATATCATCCCCACCTTAACAACTCTAGTTGCACCAACTGGTTGTCTAGGTACATGCAACTATGCCAATAAGAATTTGGTTGAGCTAGTTATATGCTGGGTGAAGCAGCTGCACAGCAGTGGTGACCCAGAAACTCCTCTCAGCAGTACATGTTGTGTACACAGCAAAGGAAGTGAGGACTACACAATCACTATTTAAAAAAAACAAAACAAAACAAAAAAAACCACCAAAACAAACCAAAAACCCCAACAACAAAACGAAACAACCCACAACAATTCCAGCATCATCTGGAGAATCAGCTTCATTAAAAATTCCATATTAACCATAAGAGCAATTCATTTAATGCAATGACAACTTTATTGAAGGGAAAAAAAAACACCCAGGACTTGTAAGTAAAGATTTCACTTCATTACAGAGAAAGTTGTAAGTTAGGAAAAAAAAAAGATGTTTATCAAAGTAGAAATCCAACTGTAAATACATAGAAAAAGCACAACAGCAAACAGAATCAGTAACAGTATAAAACATTGTGGAGAATTTCTGAGTTTGGTTTTTATTTTACAAAACAATTCCACAGCTGATAAAAAAAGTAGTGTTGTCACATTACAGTGAGGCACAGTTTTAAGAAAATACACCATTTCTGTGCTTACTCCTACATGGTCAGTATTTGCTATGGTTGTAAACATCAGTATTTAAGACAAATGTGTGTTTAAATATCATCTTCCTCCTCTGCAGTAGCAACAGTGCTCGCTCTTTCATAAACGTGGTTAAGTACCAAAACCAAGCAAGAACCATTCTCAGAAACTCAAAAGAGGCTCTTTCAATTTCTTAGCAGAGAGCAAAAAGGGATGAGCTTCAAGTACCCCCACTGCTCCACAAGGCAGTTCCCAGAACATGAGTTTCAGACTGCATGTAAGCAACAGAGCCATGAGCCTCTAGATACATTGCACGCCAGCTGCGATCTACTCCCACGTTATGATCAATTCAGGTCTGTCATGCTGCACCTAGCTGGAAGCCAGCCCATCACAGAGTCTTTGCCCTCCCCCCAACTTGCATAATAAGTATCCACGTATAAAGCTTAACACACTTTAAAAAAAAACAACCAAAAACCAAATCAAAAACCAACCACCACCACCCCCATACCCCCCCATGATTTCTTAAAAGAATTTCTATTTGGTGCAGAAATTTCTTCCTTGTTTTTTTGTAACAGCTCACGCACAATCTTATTACTGTAAACATTAAACAAGACGGAATTGTTCACATCATCACTGTAGAACCGTCCCAGATAGTTCCAGTATTCACAGTGGACTCCATCACATAAAACGGAGCAAAACTTTGAAGTAATGAAAAAACCCCACCTTTATTGTTGACAATCTCAGTACTTTAGGAATAGATGACTACCACCTCCCCATTTCCATTTCTACTATATCTGGAAAGACATCTGGTCCCAGATACGCACGTTTCATGCTAGAACAGTATGCTAAGGCTGCTTGGTTAAGGTTATGTTATCTGTACTGCAAAAAGTGGAAAAAAAAAAAAAGTGGATAGGCAAGTTGACCAACAGCGAGGCTGGGCAAAAAGCACTTTCGGGTAGAACATCAAATCCCACTGAGACAGGCATCCAACATCATACAAGTTTCTTTAGGAAAGTCAGTCTTGAGTTAAGTCCTGTAGGCAACTGAGCAAGGACTTTGGGAAGGAAGGAGTTTTGTGATTTAAAACACAAATGTGTCTGCTGCAGAGAACGCACAAACATTCCTGCCTTGAAGGACATTTAGAAAACTAGAGGGGGCTTCAGAAATAACCCACTGTGCTTCCTGCCAAGCGGATAACCAAAGCTGATATCAAAACACCAAGTAATTTTAATGACAAAAAATGGTATAATGTTATAATCTAATTCAGATTGAAACTATCAAGAGGAAACATTCATACACTAGTTTACTCTCCGATTATGTAAAATCATATAAAATAAAGTATTTTAACAAAGTGGGAAAGTCTATTGCTGCTACACTTGGCAGTAGCCTGAACACAACTACTTATAAGTGAGTAAGAATCTGAAGAGTTTTGTTTCGATAGAGAGGAGTTATTTTAAATCAAAGCTGCTTGTAGATGAAGCAACAAACCCTGAGTACGTTTCACATATTGGCAAGAATACGATGAGCCTTCCCTACTGTCTGACCTTCACAGGAACAGAATCCAACGCCAAAGGGCAACATAAAGCCTAGTGGCACTCCAGTGATCCTTATGCCTTTGACTTCCCTTCCTTTAAGGGCACAATTGCTTATCCTCATGTGATATGCAGTTAAATGAACATTTGTTGTTCTCTCTTATTGAATAAGAGGCTGTAGAGCTGGAATTACAGCTTTAAAAAGGATAGGAGGGCGAGGAAAAGAAAAAAAAAAATCCATTTAAGTAGGAGGGGTAAGAGAAGAAAAAAAATCCATTTAAGTTTACCCGCTATCTATTGGTAGTTTCCTAAATTTTCTACTTCTAAGTGGTTGTACTCACAACAGTCAGCTAAAAGGTTCCAGTCAGCTGCTATGCAAGTTGAAAAACCAATATTCAGCATACCCAATTCTAGTGTTCTACAGGAACTGCTAGAGTCAGGGTACCACAATCCTGCACAAGCTAGTTAAAGGAATAGACAAAAGGTTTTTACTCCTCCTAATCTGAAGTATTCAAAAAAAGAACCCTTGAAGTCAAATTCCATTATGTTGACTGCTGATGAGCCTGGAATGATAATCCAAATTAACATAATCTTCCTGGAGAGGGGAAGGAGAAATAACGTATGCTCTCCATGTAGCATTTTCCAGGAACACTCAGAGATGTTAGAACTAAATGTAAAAAGCATTAGGGTTGCATTTCAATTGCCCTTATACAAAGGAATTCTGTAAACATTATTAAAGTCCTAATAAAAGACTAACACAGGTTCTTTGACAGATATAAATTTGGTTTTGAACCTACTCCCTGATAAAGACGACATACATCAGTTTACATACTTGTCTTGGATCAGTCAGGGAAAGTATCAGTATGCTTTAATTCCCATTAATTCCAAATTGCCTTGGAATTTGGATACTGACTGTTCAGAATTTGTTTGGAGCTGGCAGCTAGACTGTTACACGCTTTCTTTGTTAAGACTGGTAATAGAAAATTGTAATTTCTCCTCAAAGCAGAAGTTTACTAGTGTATGCAAGAGCTTTAGGAGAAACAAAATCTTTCTCAGGCATTGAACCAATTCTTCCTTTTGAGAAAAGTAATAGTCAACCTAGTTATTTCAATACTAACTTCCAAATCCTAGGGAGAAAAAAACAAAAACAAAAAACAAACAAACAAACAAAAACCACTAGGTCATAGCACTTGAATATCATCCTGTATAACTGATTCATCCCAACATCAGTACCATGTTTTCAAGGTGGCATTTTCTATTCAAATGCTCTTGTAACAGTAACTCTAGCCAGCTGGAATCCACAGAAAGCCTGCTAAAATTCCCCTTTCATGCCATCCTCAAAAGGGATTTTTAATTTTTTTTAGAGGATCATAACAGCAGGATAGTACTGTGCTTTATAAATTACCAGAAGGACACTTAAGTTCAAGATTTTGAATTAACTCAGTTTCTAGTAACTTTCTGGAAGCCATAGAATTATTTGGCTTGACTGTGGGTTTATACTTAATTGCCAGGTAGATCTAGTTTTTTTCCTACATTAAAAATCTTTGCAGTACAAGTCAGGGATACAGTTGCCATGCAAACACAGTGCTGTCAAATGACTAAACTCTTCATACATGGAGGACGAGAGGCTTCAGTTCATACTAAAGTCTGCTGGATGATCATCTTCATAGACAGTGACTCCAGTAAGACAGTTTGGTAAGAGGAAAGGTGAAAGCAGTTGGAGTATCTCACACAGCAGAAGTGAGAATCTGTGCTTAGCTATTAAACAACTCACCACTGCAATGGTTTGGAAGTAAATGATTATACAAAGCTCAGAAGAGAATATACAGTGGCCTTGGAATTTGGATACTGACTGTTCAGAACTTGTTTGGAGTTGGCAGCTAGATTGTTACACGCTTTCTTTGTTAAGACTGGTAACAGAAAATTGTAATTTCTCCTCAAAGCAGATGTTTACTAGTGTATGCAAGAGCTTTAGGAGAAACAAAACTGATCCCACTTACAAAAAAAAAAAAAAAAAAAAAAAAAAAATTTTGGGGTTTAAAATTTTTTAAAAATTAAAAAAAAAAAGAAGAAATCTTGGAGTTTGAACTTATTTACAAGTTCAAAAGAAAATGTCTTTTCCCCAGCCCTGACTGCTTAAACAATAGCTCACTTTCACCTTATCAATAGAGTTTGTCCTTTGAGAAAGGACACACATAAATTCTCTCTGCTTACCTATCATGCCCTCAGCTTTGCACTACTCCTACGCTACAGCTGGGGGAGAAGAGAAGCACCTTGCTTGATGTGAAAATTTTATTTTCTACCTTGTATGTATTGCCATTAGCTGCAGACAATGCAAAGAACTCAGGTTCCTGGCAGTTGGAAAATTCTATTAACCTTATTTTGCAAGAGCTTTTCCTACAGGAACAAGTTTTTACAGCTGAAAAATGTCCCTTTCATGTGTTCTGAAGAAACAGCATCAGTTTAAACTGAAAATTAAATACTTAAAGATACAAACATTTCATATTTACTCCAAAACAGTCTTTTCATTTAGAATTAAATCTTTTAGAGGTCTCAAAATTTTGCAAGAGAAGTGGGAAAAGAAAGAATACCAATATTCCATTACCCAAGGCAAACAGTGCAACAATTAAGTGATATAAGGCAATTTTAAAAAACCAAGTTGTCAGTAAGAAATCAGTTGGCAACCGATTTCTTTTTCTTGAAAAAGAAATCCTCCAGACTGGCATAGTCCCATCAGAGCTGAGGTCTCCATTTTACAGACTTCACATAGTTGTTACTTTTGCAAAACCAAATAAATACATGATTTTACATAAGATTATCATAACAATTCTGGATTTCTGCCCAGTTCTTCTGCCAGACTGAACTTCATTCGATCGCAAGCACCTTGTGCTACAGACACCATTGCTTACAAAACCAAGCAATTGCATACGCTGGATTTAACACAAGGAGCTTCTAACAACAAGCTGAAAGGCACGTGTTTAAGACAGAAGTGGGAAAATACATACGCAGTGACCTTAACATAGTTCTACTATACTTCCTAGAACTTTGTGAAGCATCCAGTGTTCCTGTTAGGACAGACAAACCGAAACACATTTCTTCACAGCATCCCTATTGGCAAGGGAAAGAAAAAAAAACAACAAACAAACAAGAGTCACCTCACTTACACTGTTTGATAAGACTCATTCCATGCTGCTGTCACACTGACACTGAGGACTTTAAAGATCAGCTGATCATGTATTAATTGTGCTTACACAATCTGCATGACTACGTGAATGCAGAAGAGACAAGCGGGTCTGCTCACCCTCCAGCCTGCAGTGGAAATGAGACCTGTACGCCTGTACTGAGGCAGTGCATTGAAGAAGAGTGAGGCTGATGGAGCAGGACAGAACTGTGTGCACAAACACAGAATAGTGCTCATGGGGGAGAGCGGGGAAAAAAGGTACACTGAAGAATACACTCGTCTAGTAGCATTTTGGACCAGTATTTAGGCATTCCAAAGGCAAGCCTTAAGTTTAGCACGTGGTCAGCACACTTACATATTTTCATAGGAAGTCCTCTTGTTTTGTTACATTTGTGTTCTGCCACTCGAGAAGATGCTTAGTTTCATTTTCAGGTTTAACTACATGTACTTCCTCTCCCTAAAACACCACCACAGTAAATCTTCTAAAGCCACACATTACAATGCTTCTGTAAACTAATCTTCTGTATCATTAAACCTCAAGATGACAAAAGGTAGGGGAGTGGGGAAGCTTACCTTGCAAATGGTATGAAGGAAATGCTGTACCTAAGAAGAAAGATTTTTTTAAAGTTACTCTTCATGTCAGATTTTATTAGTCACAAACAAGAACAACCCCTCTGATGCTCTAAACAGGTAACTGCAAGATACAAACTCAGAGCTTCATTTTAGTTGTGTAAGCAACAGGAATGAGTATCCTTGAAAGTCGTTTTAGCTCAGTCAGGTTGTGAAACACTATGGCAAAACCAGGGAACTTAGCGTAGAAGCATTTTAAGCAAAGTTCTCCTGCACCCAATATTCTTCATGCTCCAAGGCCTACAGGCAGTCTTGAGGGCTGGCTAGACGTTTACATCTGGGACATTACACAGAGCATACGTTAAAGAATGCTGACATTTAATTTGAGTGGCCCATCTGGGTCTTTTAACATGAAATTCAGAAGAGTGTAAAAGAGGAATACCAAAGAGTAAACAATAAATTGATTTAAAAGGGAAAGAAAAAAATAGCAGTTTTATTTCAAGCTCACAGAAATTAAACACGTTCAAAGGAACTTCCCCCGGACATGGAGCCCTGAGCTCCATCTCCAAAGCCTCTGAAGTGGTGTGAGAGACCAAAAAGCGGGAAAAAGTCAGCTCATTGATGCATTGTCTTGCATCTAGGGCAATGGTGAGGTAAAAATTCTCCTCCCCTCTAACTCACACAAGATCAAAATTCACTCACAATTCAGCTACTGATGTTAAGTGTAATAGAAAATGGAGGATGCGCGGAGGAAATCACTTACCATGCCAAGGCAAAAAACTGTAAGATGCAGAATAGGAGCGCTAGTCCTCCTTTATGCCACTGGAGGAAGAGAGAAGGGGCCGGGGGGAACATAGTACATAATGAGACAACAATGTAAACATCTTATTTTTATGATATACTCCAGTTATACATACATACAGGACTCAAGTACTCACCCAGAAAGCAGAACACAGTGTTAGTATGAGACACAACTAGAAGAAAACAAACAATTTCTATTAAACATAGAAACAATGCCAGTTTTTACAGATGTTGTAACACCATAATAGGTTCCTTCACAGAGACAGAAACACACTACATAATTTCATGGATTTATCTAATTTTGCATAAGAGTTCCTCTTATTTAAAATGCTCTCACTATTACATTTCTGAAGTGAATTAAAGCAATGAAGAAACATCAGCCCAATACCTCCAGAAAATAATTTTATGGTTGCAAAGGAGGAGAAAAAAAAAAAAAAAAAAAAAAAAAAAAAAAAAGAGAGGAGGAGCTCTTTTGCAATATCAGCAGGTTCCTACTTCATCCCCCACACTTCTTGGTGTCACAGGTATAACCACACTTCATCGTTTTGCCTAAGTAAGAGTTTTCAGTTACAACTCTACTTTTTCTGCTTCTGTACATGCCACATTTCCTGTTGATTCTCAAGGTTACCATGGGGTTGAAGTTGTGCTATTACTGAATTCTTACCAATTAAAGCCACAATATACTTTCAAGAACTTTCAGCTATTGCTTAGTAGCTCTCCTGTTTAATATTAAGTCCTGCACAGCCATTCAAATTGGCACCTTCCCCCCCTCCCAGAGTTGCACTGTGCCTTTACTACAGTTGAAATCTTGGGGGCAGTAGGTCATTTGGGATTATGCTCTGTTTTAACACAAGCCTCCTTTTAGTTCAAGTTTTCATTTTTTATTTAAGACACGACAGTTCATTTAGCTATAACTGATGCTGATACTTGATCTTCCTTCATCAACTCAGCCTTTTGATACACATGTACCCTTGTGCTACCAGAGATAGTGTGCATTTTTCTGCTTAAGTAAAAAAAAAAAAAAAATAAAATTAGTACTACATATTTGAGACAATAGCACATACGTTACCGAAGAAATCATACACTTCACCTCAACCATGACTATTGACATCATGTGCAGTTTTTCCATTAGTCTTAAGGTGGTGATTTGTATATTAGTCTAAATACTACATCATACGTCTAACAACTGGATTCATTCCAGTGAACAAGATTCCAGGCATTCTCTTGACTCCTGGCATCCTGAATGCATACAAAACAGGCTTCCTGACTGTGTACGCTTGCAGATCAGCGGCAGGCAATTTCTCAAGCTCTACCAGTTGCCTGCAGCCTCTGTGGATGTTTAAAGAGAAAACAGGAAGGGTTGATGCCAAGCAAACGATCCAAAGACATTCACACTGACAATGGGAGGACAGTTTCATGCAAGTTAAACCACCTTCCAGATTTTAGAATCCCCAAGAGAAAATGAGGGAGAGAAAAAGCACGTGCACTTTAAACAAGAGTCTGAAACTTCACAGCAATTTTCAGACACACTCTGCAACAGTAGGCTGGCCACAATTCCAATCTTCTTAAGATTAAAATAATTCCAAAGGCTGAGTTCAGCTGAATTTGCATTCAACAGAATTTCATTGCATCATACCATCAAACCTGAAGCTATCAGCCAAATGGGACGATTTCTGTATTTTTAATGCAAGATCACCAAGGCACAGAGATTCCCCGGTTGCTTTGTCAGGAAATTATGATTTAATCAAGGTGGAAATACCTATGCAGCTCTTTAAAGCAAATCAGATAACATATAAAAAGACAAAATTATGCAAAATAGAATGTCTAACAAATTCCATAGTACAACTTTTTAAAAACTAGTTTCCCATATTTGGTCTTTTAAGCAACACGAAATAATGATGTTGTGACCTCAAGCACCCTAAAAAAGCACGTGCATGGTTCACACACACCAGCCACAGACCCTTAATGCTCATTTAGCAAAACAACCTGGCTTCAGCTCAGTCTTTCGTAACAGGGAGGTGGTTTTATGGTGCTACACATACCTTTCCAGATGCGCAGGATGTTGGTGTTTAGAGAAAAACACCCAAACAAGCAAGCAACAAAAAACCCCCACAAAACCCACCCACAACCACATCTTGAGATATAGTTAGATCAGTGTATATGAAAAGACTTTACAATGGAAATTGTTTACAGGTTAGCATGAGTTAAAACTGATTCCTTTGATACTTACTAGCATAACAGTAGTAGCAATCAAACGTGTAGGCTCAAACATCCTTTTCAATTGTTTCATTGGTCCCATAAGAAAGAGAGTGCTGTGAAAAACAAAACAAGATGAACACAGAAAGCAGAAAGGCAAAAGTGAAACTAGGTAAGATTCTGGATTAAGTGAGGAGTTATTTTGTTAAATTGTCTGCTGTCACACGGGGCATCAGTACACTATGTTATAGTGATCGGTGCTGCCTAACAAAAGAAGCAGGATATACAATGAGACAAAATCCATTCCTGCTTTTCTTTGCGGAAAGTATTTATTCTATAATTTTGTTCACACTTGTTCAGTTACAATTAACATAAGCAGAGCAGATCAAGCTAGAAGTATAGGTCAAGGTCAGGTTCAATTAGATCATTCTTGACAGATGCTTTTTTAACCTGCTTTTCAAAAACACCAGCCACAGAGGCTCTGCATGGATTGCAAGGTAATCCAGCTCAATTCCTCTACATAAAGGGCTGTTTTCAGGCCTGGATCCATTCTCTGATCCCTTACTAGATCTGCAGCCCTCATTTAGAGCCCTGGTGATTGATGCTACATGAATTATACAAGGTGAAAGTTTTACGTAAGGCGCTATTTCTGCCTTGCATACTATATTATTCTGCCTCATTACGGTATTAGTTCCAATTCCATTCCTTGTGTTTTCTAACACCTTGTTAAGTTTCCTCAATGACAGAGGGTGACGCCTGTCACAGTCAGTGGGGTTATGCTTCGGGAACCTCAATGGCCATGAAGGCTTATCAAATAGACCTACCCTGACAGACAGACTGCCCCGCATATATCCACCAAAACACACAGAACATTACCAAATGAAAAAAATGGCAAAGAATTATTTTTATATTGAGGGGGAAAAAACAACCAAATCAGAAAACCTCAATGCTCAAAGCATGAGTTTGATTTTTCTTTACTGATGAGTAACTTTTACCTTGAATGTATTGGTAATAACAATAAACAAAATAAAAATTTTCTTTACTATTTCAGAGCACTACTGGGAAAACGCTGTCTTTAAAATTTAGCAACAAGAGAATGATCAACATAAACAAGTAATCTCACACAAATGCAATAGTTTCTATCACTTATGCACCTTCACCCATCATTCCACTTTAGTTTCTCAGCTTTATTAGGAAAATAATATAAAAAGACTGTTACCTCCCAATAGACGCAATATTCCCCAGCGTATAAAACACTGCAAAGAGCATCAGTCCTTTCTTTGGTAGCCATAGCAGACAACTACCCTAAAAAAGGAACATTTCGGGAGAGAGAGGGAAAAAATTTAGTATTGTTTTTATATTGCAAAAGAAATATATCCAAGAAGCGTCACAAAAGAAGTTTTAGGAAACCTTAAACCCAAACTGCAGGATCACACACAAACAGAGTAAATTGCATTTATTTGCATTCTTGTGAACAATTAGGGTGTTACATGCAACTGGAACTGAGCCAGATGTCTTCCCAGAGACTCAAAACCAAATAATAATAACAAAAATAATCAAGCAACAAGGCTGTAACTATTTGGGCTTCCGAAACTCAAATATCAGAGGGATCTGGCAAAAAGTCCTTACCAAGAGCGAGCACAGGCATCCTATCACAAAACAAGCAATGAAGCCTTTCACTCTGGTGCCCCAACCTAACGAAGTTGCATCAATAACCTAGAAACGAGAAGAAGAAAAAAAAAAAAAAAAAAGAAAAAAAAAGCGCACAAGTTATTACTGACTACCAGACCTTGCCACTTACCAAGCGTGTAAGCTTCCTCTGAGGTGCTGAAGCGTGCCCGGGCTCAAACAGAGCACCGTCCCGTAGGGCCCGTAGGAAGCGCGGGTGCTGCCGTGGGACGGCTCCGTGAGGGAGGCCCTGCGCGACCGAGCGCTGCCTCCTGCCGGCGTGAACCCACGCGGGACCGCCCGCCCGCCCACGCCACACCCGCCGGCACCGGGAACTGTCGTTACTCCGCCAACTCTCCAAACAAACGGGCGGGGGGTTGTTCGTTTGAGTGTTGGGTTTGTTGTTTGTTTGGTTGGTTTTTTCCCCTGCCCACACCAAGCAAGCGCACCGGCACGTTCCCGTTCCCTCGCTTTATTTTCCTGCCCCGGCCGGTCCAGGTTCGCCCAGGAGACCGCGTCGCCCTCCCACAAAAGCCAGGGCCCCTTCCCCAGGCAGCTGCACCCCCCGACAGCGGCTGTGCACAGAGTAAAGCACGGGGAATCTAAAAATGTAAGTTAAAGGTCCAGAGACCGGCTCCGGGCGAAGCACCATCCCCAGCCGGCTCCGCCCTAGGGAGCCGGAGGCCTAACGACGGGCTGAAGCGGCGCGGGCCGGTCCCGTCGACGGCCGACCCGCACCGAGGGGCTGCCCGAGGTCTCCCGCTTTCGCCTACCGCCGCCCAGGCCCCGGCACGCAGCACCCCCCTGCCCCGGAAGCGAGGCAGGTGCAGGGGCAGCGGAGCCTTACCTCAGTCAGGCCGCTTGGCTCCTCCGCGTCCCGGCCGCTCAGCACCCGCTTGAGCTTGTCCATACCGCCCGCCTCGGCCCGCACCCGAGCGGCTCTGCCCCACGCACGGCCGGACTACCCTTCCTCTCCTCAGGGACTACCAACTCCGGCATGCACCGCGCCGCCGCAAGCTACCTGCTCTCGGCAGGTGGATGAAGGACCGGCGGCAAGGGCGCGGAGGCTGCCGGGGGATGTAGTCCGCCGGGCGGGGGAGGCGGGACCGCATCCGGCGCTGAGGGGGAGAAACCAGCCGCCCTACGAGCGGCGAAGTGCCGCTGGGCCCCCCTGGGGCGGCGGGCCGGGCTGGAGGCGCCCCGAGCAGCGCCGTGCCGGCGAGCCCTGCGCTCGGACTAACAGCCCGCCGGCGCCCCGCCGTCACGGGGGGTCGGGTGAGAGACGCTGCGGGGAGAAAGGTCCTGGAAATGGTGTCGGTGGTCCTGTGCTTCTCCCCCGGACGCTCCAGCCGTCCTGTGACAGCGCTCCTGGAGCAGGTGCACGAACTTCAGTACTGAGACTCTTCCACATCGGTGAGACCAGCCTAGCGCCCGCACCCAGGTTCATGGGGCAGAGAGATTATCTTCCTTGTAATTTCTGGGTTTGGGTTGGGTTTTTTAAGAGACAGCAAACACTGTCTAAACTTTCCCTAAGCATCAGGCACTTCTTACTCTTCCAAGCATACGATAGCTGACATCTAAATTATCCAGACTTCAGAAAAGAGAGCCCACACCCTCTGCCAGCTTTACTTCTCCAGTTGTATCGCCTCCTCCCACCGCTTTTGAATCCGTTACTTGGCCACAGTGAAGCTTACAGAAATAGCAATACAGATGTCATCTTCCTCCCGCTAATGTGGCTCTTCCTCTGTTCCGAAAAACGTCTCACCTTATTTTCATAACTAACCAGAGTGGTCTGATGACAAAGGCACATGGATGCAACATCTTACTAGCATACAAAATTCAGCATCACGAATAGTTATTTCAGTTTATTTTACTCAGATAAAAACAGAACTATAAAATGTTTGGTACATTTTATTTAGCAACATACAAGAAAGAATATAAACTGCCACATATTAAACTTGCCACAAAGCAGCTGGAGAATCACCCCACTCCCCCTAAAATTATGTATCCAAAGCGGTACTTTTTTGTGGAAAATTTGTACCAGAGAGCTTGTGGTACACCAGTTTATACTGCTGCTTCTGATAGTCCTTGTGGTGTAAGAGTCACAAAGTGCTCCAAGTTTTACTTTGTAGTAACTGTATTTCCTAAACATGTTTTTGTGATTTCCCCAACATATGTGTTCCACTTAAATGCACAGCACCCAAAATAGATGGATATCACATATCTACATAGTCAGGATTCAAGTCCATTCAAGACAACTGTAACAACAGCTCACAAATTAGTATGTATGATGGAGAAGATAAAATACATGGTATAAGCTAAACATGCAGAGCACCTTTTCAACGCTAGGTGTCGATTCTGTGGGTTCCCCTCCCCCCCCATACTTTAGCCCAATGGAGCTTAATGTTAGCATCACTAACCAAACCCAAATCACAATTTTAATTAGCGAATGCAGATATAGTTTCCTTCATGCTAGCACTACATCAGCTCTCCCCTCAGTCACTACCAGCTTTAAAGTGGGTTTTTATAAGCCTTTAAGGCATGTAAAATAATATTTGCTTCAGAGTAAAAAGTGCCATGATATACTTCCACCAGCAAAAGATCTCTTCACCTCCACTTGTTGTTCCCTTCCTTTTCACTCTCTCCTATATCCCTCTATCACTGCAGTGGACCTAAATAATCTTCTATTACCAAATGAATTTTGATGCATTTATTCATTTGCAGCCCCTTCTTCATATTGACACTAAAATCATTAGGAAACAAGTGCAGGAAAAATGAAAAAAAGCCAACAATTTAGGACTCTAATGGGCAATATAGAGGACTTCACCTCTATTTCAAAGCGGTCATAAATGCACTCACCCAGATCATGTCTGGCTGATAATAATTTCTGTCAGAGACTGTTTAATTTCAGTTCTCTTACTCATTTTATCCTATAGATCATGAGATTTTTTTGCAGTAATCCTTTCCAAAGGATTCCAAAGATAAGGCTGAAGGTGTAATCAGGAAAAAAAATAATTCTAATCAATAACTTTTTACAAAATAATCCTCACAAACCCTCAGTGAGGTAGACATGTATTAACTCTCATTTTTACATGCAGAGAACCAAGGCACAGAGAAGTCACTTCCCTGTGGTTCGACTAAATCAGTGACACAGGAAAAACTGCAGTTAGTTCCTGCCTTTTGACCTTATGATCAATTCATTAGACCAGGCTGCTCCAAATAAAAGTGAAAGAAAATGTGTTGTTTTTATTAAGAAAACAGTCACTTAGATGGCAGTAGACTTTGTTTTCTAAAAACCTCAGGGTCTTCTCTAGGTGAAAACCGTTTCTCAAAAAAAATGGTTGAATACCAGGGTTTGAGGTGGATTGTTTCTATTTAGCCATGCAGTGTAGAATATGAAGATTTTTAAACAAAAATCTCCAAGACATCAGAATGTGTACACATTCTTACCTGCCATCACCTAAAACCCCAAGGCCTGCTTTTCACTAGTTATTTGCCTTTTGCACTTCATTGAGTGTGAGCAGTAAACCTAGACAAGTCTGTTTAGCTCCCCCATTCTTAAGCCCAGCCATAAATATAATTTAGGATTTCCAAAAGCAATAAAAATATTTGAAGTTTAATCCATGAAGTGTTGAGTTAAAACCATGACTACACATGTGATCACACTTCTATTAATATCAGAACTTAAAGAATTTTAAAAATAAACCAAAATGATGTATCTGGAATACATGTTAGCATCCTTTTAAGGCTATATAGGATCTTGTTTCTCAAACTGCATCAAAATACCAGCATCCTTTAAGGATTAGAGACTAAACACCCCTCTCTTCCCCAGCCATAAGCCACTCTGCAATTTAGCAATTTGACTGCCAGGGCAGTATAACCATCATACACAGGCACCATCCGGTACATCCAACAGAATGTCAATACAGCACAACGCGTTTCTAATACAGTACGTGACTGTAGCAGCATACAGACCCCGAAGTAATAGTCTTCAGAACTGCCTAGAGAAATCTGGCTGACATCAGATTAAACTAGTAGTTGTGAAGAGACCTACCAGTCAGTGTGTGTGTCTCAGCCTCCAGCTTTTCTCCTGCTCTGGAGTTAATGCCTCACAAATAAGGTAATTTTACATTTATATAGCGTCAAACAAATGCAATTTCTGCCCCTCCCCCCCCAACCTATCCTCAGATGAAATTAATATTCTTAAGTGAAGAGTCTGGATCAGAGTTAGTGGTTGGTTATCAGCTCACAGTAGGGGAAGCCAAGCAAAAGGTGTAGTTTAGGACTGACGGCTCAAAATAACTGCAGAGGAAAATCTATAAATTTATTTTTATTTTTGTTTTGGTTTTTTTTTTAACTGTGGATGATTTCTTCGTAAAAATAAAATCATGCCAATTTTACGACTCCAGTAGTCTCTTAGTATCTGAAGCAGCAATAACAAAACCTTCATAGAAGTGTTTGTGGTGGAGGGTCCAGACAATACTCCTGCCTAAGCGGCAAACTAAACAGAACTTAGACTCTTAATCATGACAGTCTTTCTCCAATACCGTTGAAGACTACAACTCATCACCAGTCTATCATTAACTCCAGATACAGGTTAAAAAAAACAAACAAAAAACACCATTAGCAAAACCTGCTTGAAATGTTTTCTCTCAGGGCTACAGAAAAATTAGCCAAATTCTTTATTCCACTAGTAGTGAAACCACTCCTCCCCCATGGCAATGGTTACATGATCACATTATCTCCAGTCTACTTCAAGTCCATCAAAAGTCACATTTATTTAGACTTAACACACATGGTTTCCAGTGATGCTTCTGGCTTAGGCTCCAGCTTCTCTGGGAATTCTAGTTTTTCACAGATTGTCTCCTTTATGGGTAGATACTGAGAGATCTCATTAGGTTCCGTGAACAGGGAAGGTGGAACATGCTAAGAAGCAAAAATTTTACATGAAACAAGTGAATGAGGGGGGGAGAAAAAAGAAGGTATTCCAACCCCAAACTTTTACGGACAATTAATCTATATATAATTTACCTGTTTTAAACATCTGAAGTCAGGTATAATTACTAAAATTTACCTTATAACTTCGAATGTACATACAAACTTTTACTCCTTGTGTGGATCAACAGACTCAGGAAAGGTATTTAATGTTTTTAAGCAGAAGATTACAAGACTACAAGAAAGTCAGAGACATTCATGAACAGCTCCAATGTTTTAAAAAAATATATTTATCATATGAATGTAACAAACAATCTTTTTGAGGGTCTAGTTCTAGATGAGACTAGGAAGGGATCCCATGCTTAATATCTTCTAGCCATTGCAATAAATTCATTGGAGTAGCTCAGATTTAGCTATACATAATTCATATACCTCAACATGTACCTTAGTTTTATGAAGTCCACCACAGACGTTTATATGAAATATGAAAATGCATTGGATTTTAATGCCATATTTGATGAAATTAGATGGTTTCTTTAAGTTAATTAATATATTTCTCTGGAGATTCCTGTAGACAACTTAACTTCACCACACACAAGATACTTGATGAAAAAAAAATCCTATACTGAGCAAACTACCTTTAAGCTTTCTAGCAACATTCTTTAAGAAGCGCATCCAGAGCTATTCAAATGCAACCTGTATTTTGGCTACCCCTAACACGCAAGGAATCATACTACTCTTTCAACTATTTCAAACCTAAGTGAAGGAGGAATCTTTTTCATTATACTTATGCAAGCTGATCTAGGGAACTGAAAACCCATATGCATTTCCTCTCTCTAACAACAGGCAGTAAAAAATATATAACAGCATAGATGATAACTTTTAAAGATGAGGTGAAGTAAAACCTAAATCACTGATATATATTTCAAAACCCATGAAACTATCAAAAAGCTCATGTCTAGTTTTAGTCCTGTTTATAGGGATCATATATTGTTAAGAAATGATACAGTGCCCCTTTCCTCAAAAAGAAAAATATTTTGCAAAAATATTCCCTCAGTAGGTTAGTGACACATTAGTCACTTTTTACAGGTGAAGGAAAAGCAAGGGAGAAGGAATATGACAAGAATAGCCAAGATGAGGTGTTGGATCAACAGCTGCAATTCCAAATGTGCCACAAATCGTTCTGAGACATTACTAGAGTTTTAAGGTGGGCTATTAAACTTATTTGAGAAAAACTGAATGAGTGTTTTAACAAGCAGATCTTAACCCCTAATACTATTTGCAAGCATACAACCAGCCCTGATATTTAGCACCATGGGACATGGACTACCTGATCTTGTGGCTAAATAGTTCTATGAAAAAATAGAATAATACTTTAAAAAAATCTTGTTAACTCAAAAGTAGAAAAAGTAACCCAATCCAGTGTCTTGTCATGTGACCAATGGACCTGAGCATTTACAAATGCAAATCTGCCCTGAAATCATGAAAATAAATGTTGTACAAGCAGAAAGGCTTTTCCTCTGTATAGATTCCAAACCGAACAAGGACTTACAAACACAGTATTTTCTATGCTGACCATAAAACAATTTTTAAAAGCAGACAGAAAAAAAAATTTTAAAATGCAATACCTTTAAACTTGATATTTTGCTTTCTCTGGACGTATATTCTCGCAACATATAGGCCTTGTCAGCCTAATAGGAAATAATAGCAAAAATTAATTACAAAATTATCATCTAGAATCAGTACAAAATAAGAATTTTAAATACACTGAATTTAGTAAGCATTTTAATTTTGTTGACCACAGACTTTCACCCGGGAGCAGAAATTTATGTTCAAATTCACAAAGACAGAGAAAGATGTCTGGCAATGTTCTCTTTCCCAAAAGTCATGTTATTGCGTGCATGCGTGGAAAAAAAAAATTCTGTGACTGAATATGCTTGTTAATCTTTACTCAGCTGAACTCCTACATCAGTATGAATAGAGCTAGACAGAATAAGCAAACCACAACTGTTACATTCTGTATTATTTATGAGATACTAGAACTCAATGTTGTATGGGCAGTTATTTGCAAGTTAAAACTTGCAGTCATTTATCAGATAAGCCAAAAACCATTTACTTGGAGAGGAGGAGAAGAACAATGTCACACCATTTACTGTTGCCTACTTTTCCTCTTGTACTTCCTCTCTAATCTGCATCTGTCAAATATATTTAAATGATTATTTCATATAAGGATTGCCTACTCTGCTCATACAATACCTAGCCCCATGGCATCCAGCACTTGGTTGCTACTTCAGCACTACCATAATAACAAAATATACTTGAAAGTTCAGTTCAGGTAACCTCTATGCCCTCAAACATCAGTATTAAATTACAGCAGCATTATCAACAGGTCTTCTCTGAAAGTAACATGGCAAGGGAGCATCTGCAAAATATTCATGATGGTGACTAAGGGTTTACCTCATGATGAAGCCTTGTATCATTCATCCTGATGAGTACCCCATCAACTCGCAAGAAAAACCTCAACAGCACAAAAAAGCTGGAAGGCATGACTCTCTGCAAAAATAAAGACATATATTACAAAGTTTTAATTTACCTATGCACTTATCTACATTAGATATTCACAACAAAAGATAGAATCAGGAGCTTGCAGTGGTAAAGTCAAAATTTGGGCTGTTGACATGCTACAGCTATCATTGGACAGCAGGGCAGATAGTGTTTCAAAAGATTCTTAGGCAGGATGCAGAAAGAAGGAGAAGATTGGTCCCTGAAGCAACAGACAGAATGATTTCAAGACAACACAGTTTTCAGTAAGATTATATTTCTAAGAACGAGGATAAAGAACTCTGCATTTTAAACTTCAAATCCCATAAGGAACAACATGCACAAAGTGACTATTTTGCATACATTAGCCAACTGAGTCACCAAGCGTCTTGTCTACAGTTCTTAGTACTCACTATTTTTACACTCAAACTTGATACTCCATGATCGTGAAGTTCGTCTTCAAACAGAAGTACTTCTTCAAAAAACATAATTTGTTCCCTGGCTTTCAATTTCTCTGTATTTATGTGTTCTGTTGTAGGAACAACCTAAAGAAAATATTAAGAACAGTTAGCATATTAATTTGTGGCCAAACTATATAAAGTTTGTCCTGATCTTTTAATTACTGCGATTGTTAGTTTTATAAAGGAAAAAGCTTTTAGGGCACTAAGCTTAAAACATCCCAAAATTCTAAGAGGAAAACTTAAAATTAAAACCAAGGTTTCCAAGAGGAAACATTGATCAAAGCAAAAGCCAACAGTGGGAAATTCTGAATAAAGTGCCCTCTGGGTACAGGCTCAGCAGGCTTTCAGGTGCAAACAGTTCTGTTCACCTTCTGTATGTGAAAATATTCAAAGATGCCTCATGTTTAATGTACAAATGAGAAGTTCTGGGTTATAAGTAGTATTCCATCCACTTCGTATCTCTGGCCAACTACAAACCCTGCACAGGATTCTAGTAAAGCCTTTCCATGGAAATCAAGTACCTGTATGTTTTCCTTCTCACGGTCTCCGTATACGCTCATACACTTCTGCTGCCCAAAGACCACAGGCCAACAAGACATCATTTATTTCTATGCTGCACTTTTAATTCCAGAATAACTCAAGTGATCTATAACTAATGCAATCCTAGTGAATTAATATAGATTATCTGCTTATTAGCAAGTGACCTGTATACAGTAAAGAGAAGCTGGGAACTTCAGTCTTATTTTAAAGTAAATAAAGGGAGGGCCTGTAAGTTTAGCATGAGGAGTTGCTGTTGCAGAAAAACATAAAGCTATTGAAAGCAGCCAGATCTATATACCTGCTTACACAAACTAGCAAACAAAGACCAAAGTTACTAGAGAATGACACAGTTCTGTTGTGTGTGAGGAGCTCAGGGCTTCAGCATCCAGCAAGCGCTGAAGATTCTCATATGCATTACTCTCTGAGTAAGTTTTCCGTGAGGGGCATAATGATACCCTTTTATATAATCCTAAAATGCTTTAAAAAACTAAGTTCTGAAAACAAGCCATGACTGATAACACGGTGAGAGACAAGGAAAGCTCGAATTATACTTTGAAGTTAGAAACTATGAAGCCTGTAATATTTTACAGAAGCCTATCAAAAGGTAAACGACAGCTAAGCTTTGTTTGACTGAAACAATACGCAATCAACATTTAACAAGGAGAAATGGTTACCTTTAGTGCAGCAGTGTCTCCCAGCAAAGTTCCTTTGTAGTCTGTTGTGTAAGTCCAATCATATGGCTTGACAACTTCCTTAGTGTGCTCAGTCTCACTCCTCAAGAAGTGAAAGAGAAAACAGCATGCTTTGTAGTAATTCTTAAAAAATTACAACCTCACATATGATTATGTATTACAATTCCCATGCTCTTCAAGATGAAAAACAGCAGCAGCATCTGTGCTGCAATGATGATGTCAAGACTTAATCATACAACATTGCTTCTTTCATGTTTTCACAATAAATTAAAAAACCACTACCAGAATTCCTGTGCTAACACAATCTCAGTCCTATGAGTCAAAATAAAGATTTTAGTTGAATGTTGTTGAAAAATTTGTATTTCAAGATCATTTTTTCTTTAAGTAGGCAGAAAGCAATCTGCTGACAACACACAGCAATCACTAACACTGCTATTTGCCTTAGTTTTCGTAACAGCTTTGATTTCTCTCTGTGCTTTATTTCTAGGTGCTCTGCAACTGATTTCATAAATACTAAGCAGTACAAACAGTTCTCGTGCATGGTAATTGTTCTGCCATATTCCTAAGGCTAAGATTTTGAACACGTACAGCATTTTGCACTTTGAAACGCCACATGATACAATCTTGTATTGCTCAAGGCTCTATGAGTTTGAAAAACAGAAACAACAATAAGCCGTGTTAAACTTGTAGTTTATTTTTAAGAAAGCCAAGATACAACTGAAAAATATAGCTGACCCAATGTAACAGAGAACATGATCATGGCAAAGAAAAGCTAAATGACTTTTGTGATCACACATTGTATCTACAGTAGAACCAAACGCAACACAGTCTTCAAGAGATCAGTCCGTTCTTTTAACCACTTTATGACAGTTTCACATACAACACACCAGTACTTGCAAACTGGTGATAAAATACTGTACCTGCTCTCTTGCCACTCCTCTGCACAAGCCACTTTGATCATACCTTGACAATTATTGACACATTTTAAAGCATCTGTTGCATTGAACTCAATTCCAAAACCACGATCATGCTGTATTCTTAGGATATTGTCTCCAAACATCATCTCTGGCAGGGAAGGCATGTGTAATTCATCGGCCAATCTGCACAGAAAAACAGAAGTCCCATGAAGAGAAAACAGTCAGCTATAGCTCAGTGAAAGCAGTCCTTGTTTTGGAATAAGTACTATTTAGACCATAGTAATTTAGAAGACACATCATCAAAAGGTTCTACAAAACTCTGTTGTTTTCCCAGTTTAACAGAATCATAGAATCATTAAGGTTGGAAAACACCTCTAAGATCACCAAGTCCAACTGTCAATCCAAGACCACCATGCCTACTAAACCATGTCTCAAAGTGCCACGTCTACACATCTTTTGAACACCTCCAGGGATGGTGACTCCACCACCTCTCTGGGCAGCCTGTTCCAATGTTTGACCGCTATAGAATCATTAAGGTTGGAAAAGACCTCTAAGATCATCAAGAAATAATAATCTGAATTGCAGTGTCATTGATCTGAAGTGACTTTTCCACCATAAAAGCATTCCTAAAACATTCCTTCTCCATCAGGCTCATACAAAAGTCTCATACATGAAGAATCAAAAAAATATACGATAAGGATGAAGTAGCAGCTTTCAACCTGTTGTAGCAAACCCCTGGATGGTCCATGAAATAACCTGGCAGACGTCCAAAAAGAAGTTTTACGAATGAGCACTCATTGTCAGCAAGCTTAAATTCACTACACAGAGGTCCATACCTCCAAATTTAGAAGCCTACAAAAAGGGGCTGAAAACAACTCTAGCAGAGTATGTGAAAAATAAAGTGCAGAAGATACTACTGTACTCTACTACTTTCCCGAGCCTTGGAGAGAATACATACCAATATTTGTAACCTTAAGCATGAAAGCTGCAGCCATAGCCACAGACTCAACTGAACAAAGTACTGTGTGAACCAAATAAGCACGATCTCTGCAGAAAATCTCAAACCATCCTATTTCATTTTTTGTTTTACATCAATCTTTATTCTTATTTATACGTATGTATATATAGACATACACTATGTATACACACACATACATAGAACACCACTGTATATACACACTGATCTTATTTACGAAAAGGCTTGATATACTTCTTTTCCCCCCTACCACCACCTACTTTACTTATCAAGATCAGAAAGAAATACATGACATCTGGAGAGAAGAAAACTTTAGGAAATACACTAATTATAAGGAGGAGGAGGAAAGTTTCCTAATTGCAACTTCCACGATAATAAGGCATTCCTGAACCAAAGCGGTTATTTCTGTAATCCTGCATACAAAAGAACATTATGTTAACCAAACTGAAACAAAAATAGCAAATTCATGGGCTTAGAGAATAAGATACGATGTCTTTCCCAGAGAAGGCAAAATAACTTTAAGAACTTTTCCATCACATGCAGGCCCCTGGACCTGCAAAGACCAACTGCAGCACAGAAAGGAGTTCTTAGCTATGGCACATTTAATCCTTCACCTTTCCACAGAGGTCACTGTGGGATTTTTGTGATATAAGTTTGCCAGAAATAAAACTCCTACAGATATTAATGATGTTCCCCAAGCAACAGAAAAGGCAAAATGCCAAGAGAAATACATAATAAAAGGAAAGTGACTAAAAGCACTGCAATTGGATAATTCTTGACCCTTCAGATTTGAAGTGGAGGAATTGTTCTGGGAATCTCATGCTAGGTACCAATACCTACAGAATCGCTAATTTTGTACTTCTCTTCCCTACCCTGCAAAATCCTGTGTTCTTTCAAGCTTGTGCTGTGGCTCTTGCAACTTTACTTTACAGCCTTTTTCAACACGTTCTGAAAAACTGTGTATCCCTCAAAAACATCTAAACAGATAAAGATAATTTCTGCAACTCACTAAGATGACTTTATTTTAAAATAGCTACAGTTAAAGAAACCGAATAGATCAGAGGATGAGTACAGTAGGCAATTTGGCTTCTAGACTGGCAGTTCGTCTTCCTCTTGTTTACAGATAATGGAGAGACTTAACATCCTCTTGATCTTAAGAATAAAGATTTTTAAGAGGTAGATCTTCATTATACAGGGACAAAATAACAAACACGCCATAAAAATGAGATACTCTATAGCCCTCTTTCCCCTGCAGGACACAGGTAGAGCTTAGCTAGATCTTGAATCCTCATTACAGAAAAATTACTATATCACAGGATTCAAGTTTTCTTATCTGTAACTGTTAAAAATTAAAGGACCACTAGTCAGAAGAGTTTGAGAAGATTATTTTAAGCATTGAACATAGGATACAGATGGAGAAAGGAGCATATTTTTATCTGTTTTAAGGGAGATATCTATTTTTTAAAAAAAAATCAGTATGATGCTGTTATGTTAAAAAATTTAACATGGACATAGTTTATAATGATAATAAAAAAGTGCAACATTTCAAGACATAGGGCTTTACCAAACAAATGACCCTCAGAAAAGTTAAAAGCTATGTGAATGAACATGCATTAAACAAGACGAACAAGATTTCCATGTACATATTCCAGAAAGTGAAATCAAGAAGTACCTGTCAAATTCAACTCCCGCTAAGCTGAACAGTTGAACTGTTCAGTTTCACATTAGCAAATCTGACTTAAGTACTTGATGCTGACACAGGAGTGTTTTCTCCAACAGTTTGATAGCAGTGGAAATTACTACTACAAGAAGAAAGCAAATAATAATTTTTGTAGTGAAATCCACTATCTTAAAGTAGCCATTACCACGAAATAGCTTATGACAGTTTGTGAACCACATTTAAAAGAATTTTAATCACCATCAAGGAGCAATTAAGACAACCAGGCTTCTAATTAGCAGGGTTCAGTTCACAGAGGCCCAGATAGCCAAAACCGTTAGCAATTATTAAAAGAAAATTCTGGAAACCACCTGTAACCCTTATCATCCCGGTTTCTCAAACCAAAGAATCAAGCTTACCTTGGCAAAAGGGAACACACAC
>VXBL01008297.1:295379-318512 GCA_013400195.1 Aramus guarauna | reverse complement strand
TATTTCTTGCACCAGGCGACAAGGTGCCCCAAACCCCTCGAGGGCTGCCTCAGCCCCGCGCCCTGGGGAGGGGCAGCGAAGATGAGGTCAGACCTTCCCTCCCTCCTCCGCGGCCGCCCCAAGCCGGCCGCCCCAAGCCTGCCGCACCTCTCGGCCTGCGCCGACTTCATGATGTGCGTCCGGGCGGCGCTCAGCTTCCACGGCCCGAAGGTGAAATCGCGCCGGCTGCTCTGGAAAACGGGGTGCATGGCGGAGGCGAGGGGGAACGCCCCGCCGAGGAGAACACAAGAGGGGCTGGAAGCAACGACGGCGGCGGGGCCTGCCCTAGCCCGGCCTGCCCCGCCTCACCTTTCCGCCGCAGCCCGTACACCCCTAACGGCAGTAACGGTGCCGCCGGAACCGCCGCATCAAAGGATTTCCGCTTCCGGGGGCACGCCCCTGCGCGCAACCCAGAACGTGTGCGGCGGCGGGACGTGACGTCCGGCGGGCCGGGCGGTGCTGGCGGTGCCGCCTGGGAGGTGGTAGCGGCGGGCCCCGGGCTCCTCTCCGCTCCCGGAGCCGTCGTGAGAGTGCGAGAGGGAGCTGCGTACTTCTTCCCGCCCGCCGCGGGAGAGCGGCGTCTCCGGCTTCCCCTGCCTGGCGGCGCCGCAGTGGGCAGCTGGGCGCGAAGAGGCAGCGAGCTCACCCGAGCCCGCTGTTCCTGAGGAACCGGGCTGCAGCGGCCGGCGCGAAACCTGCGTGTGCCCAGCGGGGGCGTTCGTGCTTCCAGCCGCATCCCCGGTGGCACCAGGCCGAACCCCGCCCGAGAGCGGCAGGGCGGCCGTTGCCCTGCCACGGGGCTGGGCGCGGAGCTGCCCCGGCTTAACGCGGGTTCCTGCGGCGGTGCTGTTGATGGATGGGTGGGAGCGGCCATGGGGAGCTCTAGAGCCCTTGGTGCTCCTGGGCTGTGCTCCCTGGCCGTGCTCCAAGATTCAGCAAGCAAGCATTACCTAGTTCCGACGTGCAAATGTGGTAGTTTGGATATTATGCCTGTAGGTGCACGCACACGTGGAATCTCCTGTGCTGGTTGGGTATCTTCTTGAATGCTTTCCAAAGATTGTATTCTAAAAATGTCAAAATGTGATGGCATGGTATGCTTAAATTTCTGTAGAAAAGCATCGATGGGACTGGTTGAGGATGACATATAATTCACTATTCCAGTACTGGTGGCCAGGTGCTTGTGTTGGGTGTTTGTGTCATCAAAAGGACAGAATAACTCCCATGAACTTCTCTTAGCACTGGGCATGATGTGCGGTCCCCCTCCTTCTGTTGGGACAGGTCACAGTGCCAGGGCAAGCCACGACAGTGGCCGTGGGAATGCAATGCCCAAGTCATGAAAAACTCCGTCTCTCCCAAATCGCAGAGCAACCAAAACGCAGCAACGCTCAGGTCAGAGCGGTCGTCCTCAGGGCTAAGGGCCTTGCTGGGATGTGGCGAAGCTGGGAGTTAGGAATGCACAAGCCTGTCATTTTATTATCCTTCACCCTTTACACTGGCGTAGCTGTACTCTGCTTCAGGTGGGGGGCAAGAACCTCTCCCAAAATCCACTCTAAATTACTTTTTATAGCATTTTGGGGTCTAGGAAGTCTAGCAATTAGGATCTGCGACTAACTCTCACTATGTGCAGGGGCGAGTCACTTCACCTGCTCCGTGTAAAATGGATTCTTCCCTTTAGCTGCATTCCTCCGTTCTGAACGAAGGAGGGCTGCCAGGAGCCCTGCGGTGCGGGGGAGCAGCGGCTGTGCCTCGGGAGCCCGCGGGGTAGAGGCAGTGCCCCCCCCCTCAGCCGGGTCACGGCGGGACTCTTCCCGCGGCGGCGGAGCGGAGTGGCCCGGCCCCCGGAGCCCTCCCTCCCCCCGGGCCGGGCTGTCCTGGAGGCTCCGCGCACCCCGGTCGCCTAACGGGGCGAGCCCGCCCGCCGGGGGGCGGCCGCAGANCTGGTGGAGACGGCGGGCGGTGAGTGCGGAGCCGGTGTCGGCGGCTGGGGCGGGGGCCGGCAGTGGGAGCGGCGGCGAGACCCGCTCACCGGGGAGGGAGGAGAGGGTCCGAGGGATGCCCGTGGTGGAGGACCCTGCCTCCACCTTTTGTTCGCTGCCGGAGGGAGCGCGGGGGCAAAATGGCGACCCCCTCTCTCACCACTGTATGTCTAACTCGGCACCGTTGTCTTTGTGTCTGCCGGCAAGCCTGGCCGGGCTGCCCGCAGCCGGGCGGGTATGGGATGCTTCCCCCGCCCCGGGCTGCCCTGCCCTGCCCTGCCCCGGGCGGGCCACCTCTCCCGGAGGCCGCCTTCTCCCCGCCTCCCCTCCCCCCGGGGTGCAGCAGGGCCGTGAGGGAACGGGGAGCAGCACACGCCCCGGGCGTCGTTAGGGGAGGGAGCGGCCGCAGCCCCTCGGGGGTAAGCCGCCTTTCCGAAACCTGCACCGGTCAAAAAGTATTGGAAAGGCTCACGGAGGAGGTGCAGGCATGTTTAGAGAGAAACTTGAGGAGAAGGACTTTTGCAAACAGTCGGCAGACAACTTCGCTCTTCTCTAGCGAAGCTGTGTTTTACAAAGCATGGCCCAGTAAATGTCTTCAATTACGCTGTTACGAAAGCACCGATAAAAATGGAGAAAACCGCGGCTCTCCAGCCTGACGTTGCTGCCTAAGGCCACAGCGGCTGCACAGACGGAAGTGTTTCTGTGAGTACTCCTTGCTGTTTGAGAGCGATGGATGCACACAGCCACACAGTTAGCTGAGATAACTCTCCCTGAGTCTCTGATTTCCAAGAAGTGCTAATATCAACTTTATATTAATTGGTGGACTCTTCCTGGTTTGCATTTTTTGGTGGTGGGGTTTGTTGTTGGAGTTTTTTTTTTTTCAGTGGTGCAGGTGGCTGAAGGATTGAATGAAGTGTATGGGAGTGCCTGTTGGAGGGAGTGGGGGAAGAGCTGCCAAGAAATTGGGAGAAATACCAAGGTTTCACAAAGCGAGGTTGTGAATCAGCAGGATGGATGCTAACACTGAGAAGTCAGGGGTTAAAGGTTCTCAAAAATTTCTGTAGGGCGGAACATGACTTAATGCAAGGAAGTGTTTTTCAAGCCTCGTGTACAGAAAGCCAGTTCCTCCAGTCCTTTGGTATGGGCAGTAAAAAAGAATCACCACTGCAGCTGAGGTGATTGATTATGAACATGGAGAAGTGATGTTAGGAGAGTATATGCAATGATCCCTGAGTCTTTGAATGTTACTTAGCAATTGTTAAGAAAGAGTCAGCAGGGTATGGCTAGCCAGACATCCACAGACCACCAGCAAATGCTGCATAGGCAGAATACAAGGTGACAATCAGGATAAACAGGCGGATTTTTTTTTTAAAAATACTTTTTTTAAAAAAAAATGAAACAAAGACTGATAGTGACATTCTTGTTTTTTCACAGCTTAGATGAAGAGACTGATATGCACAGCTGGTAAGTATGGCTTAGAAACAAGTAAGATCCTTAGGAATTTTTAAAGTAAAATGTGCTGATTTTCTTCCTTGTTTCCCCACCACCACCACCTCTTTTTGTCTTTCAGTTTCTTTCCTGACCTAGACTTGGCGCTGTCATTGACCTCTTTGGTGTACCCATAGGCAACTTCTCGTCCCTTCGCTTTCCCATCTAAAATGGTTTCCTGCATCTTACAGGTAAATTTTAATTAACACAGGCAAAAGCCCCTCCAGCCTTTGGAGAGAGTTTGAAGAAATCTTGGCTGAATGTTTCTGAGCGTTGTTCTGCTTCTAGCTGCTCAGCATGTCTTGGCTGCTCCAGCTCTGCACGCTCTGACCATGAGCAGCAATTCCTCCCTCAGCAATGTGAAGGGCCTGAGGAACCTCACCACGCAGGATGACGGGGCAGTCAGAGTCACAGAGTCCATTGCTATAATCGTCATTGCTATTTTCATCTGTTTGGGCAACCTGGTGATTGTCGTCACTCTCTATCGGAAGTCTTACCTTCTCACCTTGAGCAACAAGTTTGTGTTCAGCCTGACCCTCTCCAACTTTCTGCTCTCTGTACTGGTGCTACCTTTTGTTGTCACCAGTTCCATCAGGCGGGAATGGATCTTCGGAGTCGTTTGGTGCAATTTCTCAGCCCTGCTCTACATGCTGATCAGCTCAGCCAGCATGCTTACTCTTGGACTCATAGCTATAGACCGGTAAGCAGCTCTTTTCTAATGAATGCTAATGAATTGCCTAGTTGTTTCATAGAGTGACTCGTTGGCTGTTCATAGAGTTGAGAAGCATTGCAGTGGATGGTGCTGCATACCACTGTAATGTCATTTTTCCTTTAGCCCCTTGCAAAATTTTGATACAGAACAGAAGAAAGGGATGTCATCAATAATGCAAAATGTGGACATGCATCTAGGGTTTTTTAAAACTATCAATGGTACAATAACATAGTACTTGAGAAACAAGAAGTAATGACTTAAAATTCCAGATTATACCCTGAGCACGTACTTGACATGTAGGGACAGATTTAATAGCTGCATGTGTGCTTCGGCCAAGTTTTACCATCTTGCCTGCAAAGATACGTATTTTTACATTAATTATTTTTATAAACATGGTCCCTTGAGCCCACTTCGAGGTTTGGAGAAAAGAGCTTTCTCTACAAAGAGGACTAGATATCAACACCATTGAAATATGTTCTTTTTTTATTGCACATCCTTTGTGCTCCTGTTGACTCTTTCTTTTCTTGTCCACCAGGTACTACGCTGTCCTTTACCCGATGGTTTACCCGATGAAGATAACAGGCAACAGAGCAGTGGTAGCTCTTGTGTATGTGTGGCTACATTCCCTTATTGGCTGCCTGCCTCCCCTCTTCGGCTGGTCGTCTTTGGAGTTTGACCAATTCAAGTGGATGTGTGTGGCGGCCTGGCATAAAGAGGCTGGCTACACTGCCTTTTGGCAGATCTGGTGCGCGTTGCTGCCTTTCGTGGTCATGATGATCTGCTATGGATTCATATTCCGCGTGGCAAGGATTAAGGCCCGCAAAATCCACTGTGGTAGCGTCGTCATTGTGGAGGAGGACTCCCAGAGGAATGGGAGGAAAAACTCCAGCACCTCCACATCCTCTTCTGGCAGCAGAAGGAACGCTTTCCAAGGGGTTGTCTACTCAGCCAACCAGTGCAAAGCTTTCATAACCATCTTGGTTGTCATCGGTGCTTTTGTGATTACGTGGGGGCCTTACATGGTAGTAATTACATCAGAGGCACTTTGGGGAAAAAATAGTATTTCCCCTGCCTTGGAGACATTAGCTACGTGGTTGTCCTTTTCCAGTGCCATTTGCCATCCGCTAATTTATGGACTGTGGAACAAGACGGTGCGCAAGGAACTACTAGGAATGTGCTTTGGGGATCGATATTATCGTGAGTCCTTTGTTCAGCGGCATAGGACATCGAGGTTATTCAGTATTTCCAATAGGATCACAGGTAAGACGTGTGGCCTCAAAAGTCACTCTTCCTTAATATCAACAAGTAATGCTTAATATCCGTGTGTACTTGGCATGTCTCAGGGCTCTGTAAACAAAGTGAGATGTTTCTGGAGAGTAAAACAATTTGATGTCTCCCCAAGTTGAAGGCCAAGAGCTTCATTTGCTCAGAGTTATACAGTTTTTGTTTTGTGGGTTTTTTTGTGTGTGTTTGTTGTTGGTTATTTGTTATTTGTTTTGTGTTTGTTGTTTTTTTTTAAGTGGCAATGCAATGAAATTCTGATTTTTGATCACTTTCCTGGTCCTGTTCAGAAGCAAACTTCCAAAAATAGGACATCTTCATGGGTTGCCTTGGGACATTTCATGCAGAGGCAGGAACTGAAGTTATTTAATTGCAAAGGAAGATCTAAAACACAGAAGGCAGGGGAGAGAAGCAAGGCATCTTTTGTCTTTTCTGCAACCTGGAATCACTGGGAGAGACTCCATCTAAATTAAAGAGTTCTGCAGCTGCAGCCATGTCACAAGCTGCAAGAACTGTCTAGCACTTTGGCAAATCTGTATCAAGGAGATGCTATGAATGAATACATTGGGAACTGAGGTGGGAGGGAAAAGACGGGACATTTCTTTCTCCTTCCAAGTGATAAGAATCTGACAGCTTCAAGTTTGTCAGGTGGCTGGTAGAGAGGAAAAAAAAATAACAAACAAGCAAAACCCAACAAAATCGTTGAGCAGGATCCAAAGACAGCACCTTTGTAGGAATCCTAGAATACCCTCCCTTCCTGTTTTGGGGATTTGAAAGAAGCCAGGTGTCTTGGTGCCCCAACTTTGCTCATGAGCTTCCTGCCACACTGATGGCCTGTCACAGCAGCTGGTGGCTACCAGGTCATTCCTTGGCTAGAACGTGTCTGGCAAATATCCCCATCTGTCTGAGTGCATATGCTCTGTGTTCAGCCTGGCTGGCTGATAAAATTCATGCAATTGCAGGAGTGGGAGGGAGATGGTGCAGGTAGAAAGGAATCTTGCTATATGGAAAGACTCCAGGGATACCTAAAGGATGTGGGCTGGATTTCGAAGATTGAAAGTCCAGATGCTGTGCACTCTGGATCAGCAGGTCAAGTTTTATACATAGAATAGTAAATAAGGCAGTAGAGTGGGAAGAGGTTTTTACTATTGTAAAACCTTTAAACATTCATTGTGTAATGGGAATTAAACTCTCTTACAGATTTGGGACTATCTCCTCATCTCACCGCCCTCATGGCAGGTGGGCGGCCATTAGGAAACAGCAGCAGCACGGGAGACACAGGTTTCAGCTGCTCACAGGATTCAGGTAACTAAAAAGTCTCTTGCTCTCTTTCTTGGGCAGAAGACTGCACTTGTAACTTGGCAGAACTCTCTGGGATAGCCTGTATTTACGCACAGATGTCTTTTGGTGGATGGATGACGTGAAGCATCTGTTCCAGCTGTTACAACAAAACTGCTGCAGTTGCTTTTTTTCCTTCCTTTCTCTCATTATATTTATTTGCAAAATATTGTTTACTCTAAGGAATGATGACCCTCCCTTGATAATGTGTCCTGGGAACAGACTCACTGTTTTTGAGCCCTTCTTTAATTTCTGACGTTCTTCAGGGACGTTCCCTGTATCCACAAGGAACATACTAACAAAGTGCTGTGGAGAACATACTTACCTGTTTCCTAGATTGTAAGAGACCTTGTCTTGTTCATCCTGCAGTGTAAACATAAACACTTTGGATGGTTTCAGCTTACGATTGCATCACTACTTAAGATCTCTTAGCTGAAGCTGGTTTGGAAAAGGGAAAAGACTTCTGCTGGTAATATTCTATCCAGAACTGTAGCTAGATTTTTCTGGCAGTTAGTTCGGCTACCACGCCTTAACTGTGCTAGTTATTTTAAAGAGTATTTCTGCTCTAGAGACACCAGAGGGTGATCTTCTGACATTTGCTTGGTGCTAGAGGTTTGTTTCTTACTTTCATAAAGGAAGTCTATGGAGCTGTGATTTATTTTGGTAGTTGTTTTATACTGGTAGTTTTATGGCTGTTGTGGGTATTCTGCAGCTGTTTGGGATAAAAGAGAATAGCATCCTGGTAAACCTGCCTCAGTTAAGAGGATGTAGTGTTATCATCTTTTGAGGAATGGTACTGAGCAGTTCAAACAAATGAACAAACCAAATGCATACCTAATGCGGTTCAAAGTGCCACTGTTTGTTATGGAGGGCGTACCATCCGCAGCCTGGGAATGTATACACGGTGATCACCCTTGTGAAAAACTGTTTCATGGGATGCCTTTACTGTGAGGAACTAAAGACCAGGAACTAAAGTCTTAGTCTCTCTTCAGTGCTGCCTGCTGCAGTATGTGGTGCTGTGGCAACTTTATCTGCCCTGGTAAACAGAAGCTGGGCTTTTCACATTGTGAAAAACAGATGAAGTGGTAGGAGAGGAAAAAATCCAAGTGGTGCTGGCTGTATACAAAATACTGAACTGGGAGACCAGAGTCCTGACTGCTAGAAATGCTGCCTTAATATCAGTTATTCCAAGGACAAAGATCTGCCCTATAAGAATAAGAAGCTAGTCTCTTCACTAGCCTTATTTGAAAAAATGCACTGAACTAGTACATTTGAAAAAATGCACTACAATTTTGCTCCATGGAAGAAAGTAATTCTTTCTTCCTAGTCCGTCTCTTCCATTGCACACTGTGTTTCTGAGGTGGATTCTGTACCCTTGGAGATCAGAGTCTACTGTTTTCAGTAGACATCCTCAAACCCAGCTGGTCCACAGAACAGAAAGTTGTTAGCTTATTTGGGACTGTGAGTTAGGGCAGCAGCTTGTTCTCTTGTGTGCTGAAGGAAGGGGTGTGACAGAACACACAAGTTTCACCTGAAAAAGTTTATCACTTTGCTATATCACAATGAGTTGTCAGCAAAGAGTAGACCTATGGAGCAGTCTGTTATCTACAGGTATGCCCCCAGCCATGCCTTTTGTCTCACTTTCTGTAAAATGGGCACGGGGACTTCTTATTGCAAAAAGAATAAATTTGAGGATCAAAAAGCAGTCAAGTGGGTGAAGAGGGATTTTGAAGCCACCATCTGGAGCAGTTATGAAACCTGTGAAGGCTCTTTGTCCTAGGCCTGTTGTCACACCACAGGAGTTAAGGGACTGAAAGTGCCACGTATCGAGTGTGCGCAAGCTATGTCTTCCTACAGCAGCTTCCCTGAGGACTGCTCACTCAGCACTGTCCTGGCATCTCCCCGAAATGCTTGCTCTGCTTCTCCCTTACACAGCACAGAGACCAGCATTGCAAGGGAGGACTAGGCTGCAGTCTTGCCCTTTTTGTGAAAGTATTGCAGAGATGCCTAGATTAATTTCCTTGTGCTTGTAAACTCTATTTTATATTGGAAAGGTGCAAAGAAAATGCAGGGGAGTGAAATAGAAGAATTACTCCTAAACTGAGAAAAATAACTCATCAGACGAAAATCATTCCTAACCAGCAAGGGATTTTCCCCCATTAAAATACACTTCAAGAAAGTCAAAATAGGTTATTGGAGACAAATTAAATTGAATAGAAAAATTCAGTCCAGTTCAGTTTTCCATACAGGTCTGATTACAAGCATGACATTTGGCAGCTGTGGTTGTCTGCCTCTCCAGTAGCCATTGTTAGCCTCTTGTCTTCATCAGGAGATGGGAAAGTTGTCCTCAACTTCCCTCTTTATTTACTGAAGGTACGGTTTCACCTTTGTCCGCTGTCCTATTCACATAATAAGCTCTGTAGCTGAGCATTTTAGGTCTGCTCAAGGTTTTAGATGGCTAATGAGAAAAGATTTCCCAATCCTTTCAACAAAAAATCTGACCTCATTCTTTTTCTATGCAGTGTTTAAGTCAAGCTGAAATTTACTCACAAAAGCTGGGTTTAGACATCTTTTGAAGGTACTGTTATAGAATGTTACAATATTGTATGCCAGTGTTTGTTTTGCTTGAGAACTCTTGCTTTGTTCCAGGAACAGATGCAATGCTTCTTGAAGATTATAGCTCAGATGGCCCTCATGTCCCACACTGCATCTGTCCCCCTCGAAGAAGGAGTTCAGTGACATTTGAAGACGAAGTAGAGCAAATTAAAGGTGGGTTTAGGGGTAAGTATGGAAATGCTCAGAACAAACTATATTGCCTGCTCAGGAAGCCTCCCAGGACCTTCAGCATTGCCTTGAAACAAGTCTGACAACAGATCTGACGTATCTGTTCACCTTGACATACCTGTCCATTCATGCAGGTACAGTGGAAAGTAAGATCAGGCCTTTCTTTCAGTTCTCAAGTAGCAACAGACAGGCACAAGAGTGAGAAGCTGGGATTCCCTGCATACATGGTATTCATGTTGCACAGCAGTATCCTCTCTGCCACTGCGCTCATCTGGTGGCTGTTGCAGTCTGTTTTCTGTTTCTCAAGGAGTACGTTTTTCCTGTCCTCGTACTTTGATTCCGTTATCCCAGTGTTTCTCATTTGCTGCCTCCTCTCAAGTTTGTCATTCACAGACTTGAAATTCTTCCATTTACAGACTTTAACTGCTTGAATATAATGTCTTTCTATCTCACTTAGTGTTTTTAATCAACTTTTACTTCATTTATTTTACTGAGTATGTTTCTCAGCAGATATGGGTGAAAATAGATCAACCACATGCACTTTTTTCCCAGTTTACTCACTTGATGATTCTGTGCTAGCAAAGTGTTGCTGTGATCATCTGTAAAATATGGCAAAGTTAGTTTAATTTAAGCTGATGGTTACAGTAATATGGACTAGAAGACTTGATAATAACTGAATTTACTAACGAATAAATTATTGTGAGCAGTACAGAAATGAGCAGAATGCCTTTAAGAATCAAGTAATAATAAAACCTGACTGATTTTTGTGATTCTGAAGTAATGAGAAAACTCTTCCTGTGGAATTTTCTCGTCCAACATCTTGGCAAAATTCACTCTTGCCCTCTTCCCAGCATGAGCTGATTATTTTCTTGGACAAATACATTACCATACGTTTCCCATTACCTTTCTGAGTGATTTTGTAGGGGGAGGCATCTTTTTTTTTAGTTCGGTGAAAGAAGGAGGTCTTAGTGCAAAAGTTCCCCACAGGTTTAGCAATTCTCCCTGGTACATCTCAGCGGTTTCAGAATCTCTGAGATTTTAAATTATTTCGCAGCCTCATTGAAGGATTATATTTGGATGAACACCTGTGTTGCCCAGCATGTTGGTGCACAGAGTATATATATGCTACAAAAGCAACTACATCAACACGGAATAGCAGGTGTATCCAAGGTAATAAAAGGTTAGGAAGAAGTGTACTACTGTCTGCAACTGCAGTTTTCATCCTCTCCTGGCATGGAGAGCTCTACAGCTTCCCTACTGGAAGTGGGTCCCAGAGTGTGGCTTGAACCACTTTAAACCTAAGGACAGTAGAGTGCTGATTTTAATCACTACTTGGAAGAAGCCCTTGGAATTTGGGGACTGTTAACCGATAAACACAAAGTCTGGTGTTTGCTGGGCTTAAAACATGTTATAAATGAGCTCTTAAACTGCACTGTTCATGTCAATGAAGTGTGAGATTTTAGTCCAAACTCACTGTGAGTCCCTGTAAGGCCCTAAGTTGTACTTACAGCAGAGGAAGTACAAATTGAGGGTTCTGTTCCTGTCTTCTGCACAAATTCTTGCCTGATGCCAGACAATTCCCATTGTCCCTAATCCTGAACTCTAGGTAGTAAGCAGAAACCAGGCTGTTGACTTCAGTTGGGTACAAATCCAGACTAATAAAATCCTGCATTCATAGGGTTAGGTTCAGAAAATTATTCAACAGATGCTTAATTCAAAGTTAAACATACATTAAAGTAAACATACATATGTTGCTTCATTAGATCTTTTTTTTTTTCCACTTGAATTGGAGGTAATATTTCTCTGCTTGACCTGTGGAGGTCACTCTGAAGCTTTGTGTTCATAGAATGGTTTAGAAACCCTGGGTATCGTCGGTAAATGCACTAAGGTAGTTATTTTGCAGAGGGCATGATCATACCTTTACAAAAGGATCAATATTAGTCTTCAAGCATTTGTGCAGCCATGCTGATCAACTGTTAATTTTCTGATATACATTTTTTTTTTTTTCCAGAAGCTGCAAAGAATTCTGTTCTTCATGTAAAAGCCGAAGTCCATAAATCTCTCGACAGTTATGCATCCAGTTTAGCAAGAGCTATTGAAGCTGATGTGAAAATCAGTTTGTTTGGGGAAGATGCTTTACCAGGAGCTCTGTTCCCTATGCGGACTCTTCCAGGGAGCAGTATGAACACACGGCGTTGCATCAGGCCCCATGCTAGCCAAAGACTTCAGTTGCAGAGCATCGATGAAGGGAGTATTTGACAGGAGCCTGGAGTAAGAAAACAGAATGAAACCACTAAGCAGGACCTACTACATGTTTCTTTTTTCACAGAACCAGGATACCTTGTCCAGATGTTTTCAGTGTTTATTCAACACTTGAAACCAGCTGAATTCTGGTACTTACAAGAGCATTTTACAGCAGTATTTGTTTACTGGTTAGGGTGCTATTGACTTTTTTGTGCTATGTCTTAAATCTACCACACAGTGCACAGGAATGCAGGGTTTGGTTTCATAAGTCTGTTGAATCTTGGGTTCATTATTGGCCAAAGCTGATACAAGAATGCATTGACCCTTTTCTGACCACCAGAACAATCAGTTTATACCTGATAGCCGGAGTGCTCTGATAGGAGCTTCTGCATGGCATACTACACACAGCTTTCCTGTCACAGACTCCCAAATGGTGGAGCATGGACTTCACTAAGGGACAAAACCTGATCTTTTCAGAGAGCTCATGCAGATGGTGGTCCTACTTGCCCTTGCTAGCAGATATTTCTGGCTGTTCAGCCATCAGAGTGCTAGATCTGAAACTGGATTGTGCTTTGCATTATGACACACCAGCTTTCTAGGTGTAATGGGTGGAAGCAGACTTGTGCTGGAAATGTCACGGAGACAGTATTTGAGGAAATCATCTATGCAGGGTTCGTAGTTTCTCCAAGAACTTAATTTCCCCTGTTCTGCTTTTACTGAAAAGGCACTCTGTGGTTGTGGTAATATTGACAGAACATAAATAAGGTATTAACACTTGATAGTCAGGATTCATCTTTTCTAGAGAGAAAGGTTCTGAGTTTTTGTTGGCTTTTTTAGGGGAGGAGGTTGTTTTTGTTTGTTTTTTTTTTTTTTTTAAATCATGAGGGAATGTAGTATTTAAGCAATAGTTACCTCAGTGCATGTATTTCTTGGAGTATTAATTCATTAATCTTTAAAATTAAGGACATTTGGCAGTTACATTGCACTTTGCATGTTCTTAGGCACTGTACGGACATTACCTTGTTAGGCCTGCGTGGGAGGGTTGATCAGCCCTGCTTGCCAAGGAAGGGGAACTTGCCAACAGTCAAGCTGCTGGCAATGGAGCAAGCTGCAAAGGTGGGAGGGTTTGTTACAAAAAGAGGGATGAGGTGGATCATAGGAGAATGCCTGGCTTGAGGAACCTTTCTGTGCCTTCCAGGGCTGGCCCCTTTCTTACTTTGTTGGGGGTTACAGCCCTGCCTTACTGTTTATTTCAAAGAGAGGGAGACGTAAGTGAATAGGATGATATCTTGGGGGGTGGGTGTCAGTGGCAAATGGACTTAAGGACCAAGGTTTTGCATTTGCTTACTCTGTGTCTGCTCCCCCTGCCTCTGCCTTTCCCCAGCAGGGGTTTGTATGAGTTTTTGCTGCAGATTGTTTGGAAATCAAGGACAGGATGTTTCCATCTGGGCAAAAACTGGGTGTACTCTTGTTAAATTATGGCTGTGACTTAGAGGTACAGAAGCAAACTTTTTGAGGCAGAGCCTCAGTCCAGTACTGTATTTAGACATCCTATTTGTCTGTGTTCCCAACTCAAATATATTTTAGCACAAGCTTATGTCCATCTCTGGACAAAGCAGCTTGACTTTATGAACTAGCCTGAATTCCCATTACATTCCCATTAAGATTTACTGCATGCTTAAAATTCAGTACACGGTTTGCTGATTAAGAACAGGCTGTTAAAGCAAGAACACTTAAGCACCAGTAAGATGGCTGTTTGCATAATGCAGGAATGAAACGACTAATAATAGTGAGGTCCTTACTCCTGTCTTTTTTTTGCTTCTAGTGTGTTAGATAAATCGGCACCTGTGGGCACTCATAAAAAAATAATTTAAAATCCCAGTATTTGCCAGGAAATGCCCCGCACTGAGGTCATTATTGCTATCTTAACATTACAATCACAGTTGCTCGTAGTACTCGGCACTCCTGGAGGTATACACTTGCCTCAGGTGGCTTGAAATATTTTATCTGCATCTGTTTCATTTCATACTCCTGCTTCAAAACAAGCTGAGCAAAGTTGTCGCTGAATGTAAAAAGGACACACGCTAGTATGAATGCATTGTGGTGAAGTTGGTGCTAGCCCAAAACAGTGTATATTTAGGAGGAAAAATTCCTAAGGCACGTGTGAAAGCACAAAATTGTTAGTATTGTGTAAAAAAAAAAANAAAAAAAATCAATAATTCAATAAAAAAAAAAAAAAAAAAAAAAAAAAAAAAAAAAAAAGGCACATTTTTCACGCAGGTACGGAGCCAAATTCAGCCTTCAGGCAGGTCAGCGGAGTTGCATCAGTTTACACCCTGACTGAATTTGGCTGTCAGTGTTAATTTCACTTATCCGTTATTTAGTGTAAATGTTAATATTTTTGTACACACATTATAACTGTTCCCTAATTCTGTTATTACCAGTCATTATTGCACTTGAATTGTCTAACAGAAGCGGTAATTAAGAAGATGCACACATTTTGTAAAACTGTATTCCCTGTCTTAAATACAAAAGGAAAAAAACCCCAACGATTTCCAGCTTCTAATGGTCCGTGGTGTTTGTTTACACTATTTCAACTTTTATTTTAAAATATTTTACTTTTAAGTGTATCTTGAACTGAACGACTGAACCCGGCAGCAGCAGGGCCCGGCACCGGGAGGCATCCTGGGCTGGCTTGCGGCGCACGGCTGCACCCGGGTGCGTGACTCCAGCCGCTGGACGCACAGGTGTAAAAAAAATAAAAAATAAAAAATAAAAATAAAGTCGCAAGGACGGTCAGGCGCTGCGTGGCACGGCACGGCACGGCTGCCTGAACACCACGCGTGACTGTGAGCCACGAGGCGCCTCCAGCCCCCCGGGCAGCCCCGCGCGGTGGCGCCTCCCGTTGGGGGTTGGGCCGTGGTGAAGGCCACGCCCCTCCCCTCCTGTGGCTTGCGCCGGCCAATGGCAACGCGTCTTCCTCTTCCCGCCCTTTTCCCCGGCTTTCGAAAACAGAACCTGCTGCTGGGTGAGGAGGGGGCGGGGAACAGTGACCTCACAGAGCAGCGGCGATTGGCTTCACCGTCCCCTTGTCCCGCTCTGATTGGATGGTCCGCAGGCTCTGTGCGGGATTGGCTAATTTCAAGAGCGGGTGTGGCAGTTGCTGCCCGGTGATGGAGGCTGTGCCGTGCGCGGAGCACGGTGAGGGGCGGTGGGGTGTCCTGGGTGCGAGGGGGGGTCCCGTCCAGGTTTGACGTGTTCTCCTCTTCTTCGCCCGGCAGGGTCCCTCTGCTTTCTGAAGACGGGCGTCCGCGATGGTCCCAACAAGGGGAAGAGCTTCTACGTGTGCGGAGCGCAGGGCCCGGCGGCCTGCAGCTTCGTCCTCCCGGCGCCGTAAGTGCGGGGGTGCGCGTGTGTGTGTGTGCGTGTTTAAACACGGCTCTGGAGGCAAACTTAGTGCTGTGTCAGCAGTCGTAAGCTTTTATTTTGTTAGTCACGTAGTCTTTGAGAAGCCTCTAAGTATTTTGTCCCACGTAATTGTTTCTGCCGTTGCTGTTCCCTGGGCAGCTCGTCTGGTCCTTATTCTTACTCTTTTCCTTTCCTCTTTTCAGTATTCCTGCTTCTCACTGCTTGGTCCATGAGGGGTGCATGGTGGAGCTGCAAGTCCTGGTTCAGCAGCAGGACAGAGATGAATACCAGTAAGTTCCTCAAAGCAGAAACAAAGGTTTGTTGTACAGGTTTGAATGCTTGGAATTGTTTGATGGCGGCGGACTTGCAGTTTCCATTTTGAGTTGAAAAGGCTCATCCAGCACTGAGGCTTTTGCTTAGCGTGTTTCAAAATGTTCTCAATTTTTATTAGCAATTATATTCAATGGTATAAACTGAAGCGATCAGGTAATGTTTGTTTTTAACAATTGAACAGAGCACTGTGGCTGGGTTGATCCAAGACTCACAATGGTTGTGTCAAATTCACCGATTTTAATTCTGATGAAGTTCTTGCTGCAGTCCTGGTTGGCTGCCAGTTTGCTCCACAGTTGGCCAGTGCAATGTAACTAAAAGAATAGCTATTTCATTACACCTTGAAATCATAAGACACTTCTGAGTCTCTGAACATAGACGGTATTTTTGCCTGAGCAGTTACTTTGTTATTGCTAAAATTAAAAGCCAAAGAAGCCAAAGCCCTAGGCGTCTTTATCCAGAGAATAATGCTTTTGTAAAAAGCTTTGTTGCCAATGTTCATGGCGTTTTGCTATGCAGAAGTCTGGATGTGAACTGCAGATCAAGAGAACTTGTCTGTTATGTTTTTGGTTTGAAACACTTAAAAGAATGCTTAGAGTTCCTTTACTAGCTCCTGCAGTTCAAATCTTGTTTTATTCTTTGGTAGGTTGTTTTACCGATGCCTTAGAAGTAAGTTGAATGGGAAGAAATGGTGTGGAAGCGTCCCGTGGCAGGTATGACTGTTTCATTTGTATTCTAGTATTGGCTTATTCCAGTATGACTTTTCATTCTATATACTGTAATCACCTCTAAGGCTACATAGTTGGAAGGTTTATATTTTCTAGCTGAAAAGTGTATCAGCCTGCTGTCTTCCAGGTGAGACTTTGCTTGTGAATTAATGACTGTTCTCCAGTCTTAGAAGAAACTTGGTTTGATCTCTAGCTGTCCTTTTTTCTTGAAGATGATACTGTTGGGACTTGATCCCCAAAAACCATGAGAATGGTAAAGAAAGCAGAAAACCAGCAGTTTTGTTTTCCTTGTAAAATGTTTATCCTGATCCTGTTAAAATGATAGGAAAGATGATCATAGAGAATGAAGTCTGACTTGAGATGATCAGGTTGTGTGTATAGTTATCATGCTTTAATAACTTCTAAGTTAGCACTTGCTGTGTATATATTGCAGGATCCAAAAGCTACCAAAATGTCAAAAGCCTTAGAATCCCAGCCCAGCATTGCACCTCTCTTCAATCCCAGTGGCGAAAGAAATCCATTCAAGGTGATAGACAAGAATTGTGAACCATCATCCTGGAAACAAATTAAGCAAGGAAATGGAGAGGAAAGTAAAGCAAAAGGAGTAAAAGCAGAGAAAGAAAGCGTGCTGATGTCACATAAAGAGAAGAAATCAACCTCTGATTCATCTGTAAAGAAAGAACCTCTAGAAGGACTGAAAACTAAAAAGAAGCAGTCCACGGGAAATAGGAGTGATCCAGAACACAAGGAAGGCACAGTGTCTGGATCTAAACTTGGTCTTTTTGAGACTTGGAAAGGGAAAAACACCCTTTTGGAGGAAGAGAAATATGGTGGCACTGAATCAGAGAAGACTTCTGAATCTGTGGAGAAAGGGCCAGATGGGAGATCAAACGTCTTTCCACTAAATCTTGGAAAGCAAAGTACAAGTACCAAGCCTCTAGAGGAGGAGCAGCTCAGAGAAAAAAGCTTAAAAAGCTGTGGGGATAAAGAAATCGGAGAGAAAGAACGCAGTGGTGGGAAGAATGGAGAGACGAAACCAGTGTCTAAAGAAGATGCGATTTCCCCAGCAGTACCGCAGTCAGCGTTGCAACATCATGCCCTGAAGGGAGGAGCAGAGGCAGCGCTGCCCAAGACACAAATCTGTCCGGGGCTGGGACAGCCTGCTGATGAAGTCTCTGACAGTGACACTGATGGAAGAGGAGTTGTTTATTCCTCATCAGGTAAAAGTAAACCTGAGGGTTTGCAGTCAAGAGAGATTCTTGCAGGAAAATCAGGGATGAGCATACAGGGGACGTCTTTGCCAGAAGCTGTGGCATCATGTCATGTGGAAGGACCCCAGGACCCTAAAGCTCTTCACAACCGTCTTGTAGTCCAACTGAAGCAGAAGAAGGTAACTTATTGCACCTGTTACTCCTTTTNTCTGTTCTGTGTTCAGGGTGACTTCCCTTACTTGTGACAGGCATCAGAATATGGTATCTTCTCACAGCAGAAACTCCAAATATTTGGATGGTTTAGGAAGGCGGGGCAAGGGAGAGAATTCAGCCTAGGCACAGGCTAGTTGTTTTAAGCCACATATGAGACATTTCCCTGTAAGATTAAAAAAAATCTGCATTTGGGGGTGCTCAGTTTTGACCTGCCTGAGGTTGTGTCTGCCTTTTACCCAGAAAAGATGGAACGGTGCACAGCCACCTTAACCTTTTTAAATAATGTGGATGTTTCTGGTGGTCTCAATAAACAGTCATAACTGTTGTCCTGCTAGTGTAGAAAGAAACGTACAAGTAGGTTGAACTTCGGATGCTTTGAGAGATGTTAAGATTGTCCAAGTCACTTGACTATCTGTTCATCCTGTTTCATAAAAAGTAGGGGGCTGCATCCTTCCATCTCTTCTAAAGTACACTAATGGTTGGTTTATTTTCTGCTAAAAGACTGTTTAATCACACTGAATGGCACTTAAATGCTTTTTGGAGATTGCAGAACAGTATCAAAATACAAATTACTGTGGTATAAGATTAGTGTTTTTAAACTTCTGACTTGATTGTTCTCAGCTGGCGGAGCACTTGGTAAGCACACTCAGGTTCTCGATTCTTTTTTATTTTGCAGAGTACATTGGCTACAGTGAACATTCAGCTGCTGCCAGATAAAGGGGAACGGTTATTAAAGCAAGTGCAGGATTTGGAAGCTGCACTCAGTGCTCTTAATATTTTGGCAGCAGATACTACTGAAAAAGGTAGGGCTACTTTTCTTTTTCTCCCCAGAAATTTGCAGAACAGTTTGTCTTACTATAGTTGTTAATATTGAGGAAAAATAGCATACATTTATATACAGCACGTAGCCTGTATAAAATTTGTCTGTTGAGATTCACTGAAGATAAAAAGTGTTATTTCAAAGTGTGTGTCTGGGGAAGGATGAATGAAACAACTCAAATGAAGTTTGGTGGCTTCCCAAAAGAGTTTCCTCCCATGGTTAGGACCCAGGGCTAGTTCTGTTTCAGCTTTGACTACACGATTGAGGCAGGCATCCCTCTGAGAACTTGCCACTGAAGTGTTAACTCCCTCTGTTGCAGTATGGATCCATGCTGCTTGTGCACGTTTTGGCTGCTGTGTCTGAATATTCAAGTTACTAGATACAAGATGAGCAGCTTCCATTGTACCATTCCTGTAAAATGATATCCTAATTCTATTAAGTACTATTAATGAATTGTGGAAGAGAGGTATTTTGTTCAGTTGCCTGCATGATCCCCTCAACAGGACAGTTAATTTGTGATCATAATATCAGTTGTGTTGATTGAAAGGTCCAGTTTGACAATTCTGGAAACTGAAGATCTCTAGCAAGGAACCGGTAACTCACAGGACACCACACAACAAGCAATCCCAATGTCTTAGCCCAGATCTGGTTTTAAGCAAGACAGACTTTTCCAGGAGAGGGAGAAAAGCTCAGAGTTCTTGGCCTGTTTGTTCTTGGATGTTTTGATAGTTTTTGTGACCAACACATTGACAAGATAGATGCATTTAAAATGAAAAAAATCCTCTGGGAACTGAGTGCAGAACTGTCCTTGTGTTTGCACTAATCTGATCACAGTTGCAAAGTTCACTGTGTTGCTATAAACCACGTATGGAGGCTTGAGCTGAACTGCATCGCCTGTCATGTAAGAGCAGGCTGCGAGCATGCATGTTAGCAGTTGCGGTGGCTCAGCTGATGAGATAACCTGCTACCCTGCTGTTAAATCAGTAGGATCCCTTAATGATATTTTGCAAGCAGACCACTAGGCAAAACAAAGGCCTTTCTCTGGGCTGTGATGCAAGGCTCTGAGGTCCATTGCACAACCTTTTTCAACCTGCGATTCCTTTCTTCTTAAGGGGAGGATAGCACAAGCAGCGGTTGCTGTGAGGAGTCTTTGCCGAAGCCGTTTGGGAGGCCAGGGGGTACAAAGTTGATAACACCGCTACCGCTCCAGGATCCTACAGCAGGGACCTCTTCAGACTTACACAGTCACCCCTCTGCTGCCGCTGCTTTGGGTTCCAGTGAATGTTACAGCCATGGTTTTGGAAGTAAGTATGGAAGGACTTTATATCATTAAAGAGAACACTGGTGAGGACTAATTCTGAAATAATCCTGCAATTTGTGGATATATGTGACAGCACTGAACTTTTTTTGTTACTATGAGCTGTATACTGCCCCCCAGGCATCTGTAGCCTGTGAGATCAATCTCTGTGATGAAGGATCTGCTTGGGAAAGTTAGCTTTGTAAACACATCTCATGCATTATACTGTGTCTTTCCAGTGAACTCTGGTGGGCAGAATCTATATGGAGGAAGAATGACAGAAGACCGAATCAGGGCTATACACAATGCCACAAGTGAGGCTATTAATCATCTTTACAAATCTCTAGAATCCTGTCCGACAGAGCAGACAGCAGCTGAAGATCCTTCTGGATTGAAGGTGAGTTGGCAAGGATGGAGGATGTCATACTGATGAGTGAAGTATAACATCTGGGTGATATCCTGGAGCATCCTGTCCACTTTGAAGTATTTTGCAGTTTTCACCCTACTGGAAGGAGGTGCTCTGATTACTTGCCATCCATGAGAGTTGCTTCAGATTGCCAATGCTGGTGTTCTACCCTCTTGCTGTGGTGTCTTCAGAATATTTAGTGCTTGAATGAAGTAGTGGTGCCTCAGACAAAGCAACCAACACACAACCATTTGCTTGTACGTGACCGGTAGAGCAGAGGCAGGCGTCTAGTGAGGAACAGACTGAGAACCTTTTTATTGTTCTATTCTCCCAGTTAGGTCTCCCAGTAAGCTATAGAGAAAATCTTTTAAAAAAGTGTTGCAGATGACCAAGTTCATGCAACCCAACAGACTCCAGAGTAGTCTGTTCTGATCTACCCAAAAGCAGCTCTTTATCAGGTGGTGCAGAACACATAGTTGAGGTTATGTGCACCTTTTGTAGAGGCATATGCCTCTACAAGATGGTGTGTTGATGTATATATGTTGTGTCACTTGTCAGATCCTCTTGGGACCTTCTCAGTGCTGGGGAAGGCCATTTAAGGTCTTATGATGAGAGTAGGTAGCCCCTCTTCCTGTAGGGGTCTTAGACTTGGTGAGAAAAGTGGAAGTCTTCTCAATCCCTCTCCTTGACAGTGATGCCACGGTAGGCTTGGGTGAACGAGCTGCCTTTACGTGCTGTCAGAGCACTGTGAGGCTCTAGGTTGGTTTGTGTGTAAAGCATTAGCAAGGCTGATCTATGGTACCACTGACCTCCTGTCTGCAGGAGTTGCTTATCTTGGGTAACCCCTACCCGTGGGAAAAGGACAAGTAGGCAGACTCCTTTTAAGATTGTAGTAGGACAGTTCAACTGGATAATTTGGTACAGGAAACAAGTGTGTGAACTTTGTAAGGTGTTTCCTTCAAATCCTCTGTCTCGCCCTCTCAGGTTCCACTGCTGCTGCACCAAAAACAGGCACTCGCATGGCTACTCTGGAGAGAGAGTCAGAGGCCATGTGGAGGAATTCTGGGTAAGCAACAGAACAGGAAAGTGGATTTTGGGGGACACATGGCAGCGACGATTTGGCACATAATTTACTCGGAGGCCAATAACTAGTTATTTTGTAGGCATGTCAAAGGGGCTTGTTTTACTGTGACCTTTGACTGATTAGAGCTATTAATCCATTACTAAATCATACTCTGAAATGGTCATATGTGTATTTTTATTTCCAGGGCTCCCTATGGCAATTTCTGTTGCAATATTTACCTCAGTGTAGATCTGAGCTAGGGGAGCTCTTTTCTGCAGGTCATCACAACTTCTGTATGTCTCTTTCCAGCGGATGACATGGGCTTGGGGAAGACTCTAACGATGATTGCTCTCATTCTGGCCCAGAAGCAGCTGAAGCCAGAGAAAAGAAAGGAGACATTAGAAATATGGCTGTCCAAAAATGGTACAGAATCGTTTCCATCATACAGTACATACATGATGATGCAGTGCCATTTGAAATGCCTAAAGCATTAACGGCTCGTAAAACTATCTGTCTGCTCAGACTCTATCTGCTCACTTCCCTTCTGTACGAAAATTGCATTGGGCTTAACGGACGCCCTTGCAAGGCCTTTCTCTTGATCAGTGTCATTTGTTTTTCCATTGAATGTGTACGATTTCCCAACTCATTCCTTTATATTGTTTTGGGATTTATTTTTTTCTTTTTATTGATCAGTTTCCTGAACCAGTTAAAGCCAGCAAAAAGTTTCAGTTTTTTCAACATATGCATAGTTTTTGTAGCATAAGGACTTACATTAGTTACTAGTTACCTCCCTGTGACTGATTAGCGTCCCTCTCCAAGATTACTTTCATCGTGTCCATAGATATAAGGGATGTTAGAATTTTTAAAGTGTATTGCTTCTGTGTCCACAACCTGTTGCTGTTTCCATCCTCTCAGAACTGATTGGACTATTTTTCTCCTGTCTTGCCAAGTTTACTGACTGTGTGTTTGTTTTTCCTGTGTGGTTCAAAATGGTAACATTTCAGTCTTCTAGAACAATAAAGAAGAATTTATTTGGGCACTGTATTTTCAGGAAAGATCAGGGTTAGTTCCTGAATTCTAACCTTTCAGCTTACCCAAAGGAAGTGCACAGATATGTAGCATAACTGAGTGGACAGGAAGTGATGCAACAGTGTTTAAGTAGAGGTTTTTTTCCACCCAGAACTAACAGTCCCTAAGAATGCAATGTAGAGATATCTGCTTCACAAACTGTGCTCACAGGAAATATTCTTAATTGTCCTGACTCTCTAAAACGTCTGTCTTTGTTGTAATCTAATGTGAAGACGTTGAAACCTGTCTACCATATTTCCCTGCAGATTTCACTGTTATCCCTTCCCACGGCACTTTAATCATTTGTCCTGCATCCTTGATCCATCACTGGAAGAAAGAGATTGACAAACGTGTGGGCTATGGCAAACTGAGGGTCTATTTGTACCATGGGCCAAACAGAGATAAACATGCAGAGGTGTAAGTGCTAAACCATAAATATGACCAAGAAAAGTAAAATACTACTTAGCAAGAGACTGTGTATGTCAGAGTTGAAATTCAGTGGCTGTAGAATGATGGAAGAACCTGAAGTATGGAGACGTGGAGGATCCAGAAGGTCAGGCTGATGTCTGCTGTCAAGGTGTATGTAGCAAAACCTTTATGACCTGTACCCGTGCTGAGTGGTTCTGGTGCAGGCTATTGCTGTTCCAGATAATAAAAAAAGAATACATTCTCCAAAACATTGCTTTTTTGCAGAGATTGTCAGTGGCAGTTTCCCTGTGGTTCTATT
>VXBL01008297.1:279359-295330 GCA_013400195.1 Aramus guarauna | reverse complement strand
TTTTTTTTTTTCTTTCCAGCTGTATGTGTAGATCAGAAAATTCTCTATGCCACTTTAGGCCACGCTGAGCGGTATTTCTAGGTGCCAGATTCTAAGTAGTGTTCATCTCATGTGGTGTGTGGTCTGTACCATAGACTTTTACTGTTGTCTTGAGCTTGCTGAGTCTACTTCAGTAATCCATAATATGGGGATAATGTGCCCTTCCTGTTTGACTGCTGTGAAGCTCAATTTTCTGTAAAATTCTGAGTTTCAGCTCTTGTACAGCTGTATGGTTCTTAAACCTTGAGCGTGCATTTTGTCTGCCTTGCAAAATGAATTCCTCATTTGTTCTTGCTCCTGATTGCTACTTTCCTTTTATGCAGGCTCTCTGAATATGATGTTGTTGTCACAACTTACAGCCTTCTCTCCAAGGAGGTCCCCACAAGCAAAGAGGAGGGGGAAGTCCCTGCTGAGGACCATGATGTGAGGGTGAGAAGCCATATTGTTGATAGAGGATTAATGTTTTGTTCTGAGGTGTTGCAAACTGTTATTGCTTCAAGGAGCACCTTATGCTACAGTGAGCAGCAGGCTGAATAATTTTTTTCCCCCCTGTAAGTTCCCTCTTGAGTTTGTACAATAAAAAATAAAGTGATGAGAGAAAGTACTGTGAAGTGCAGAAAGAGACCAGGGAAAAATATTCACAAGAAATCTGTTCTGTAGTGACATAGAATACACTACATTGAATATAAGTGAAATGTCTTAAAAAGTAATTTTAAGAGTGCAAGATGAATCTCATGCTCCTCCTTTTGAGGTGAGACCGTGAAGGAACACTAGAATCTTCTGTTGGTGTTCTTTGCTGAAGCACCAACGTTGCTTTAAACTACCATAAACCTGTTGCAATCTAGATCTTCCTCTTAAAGCAAATAGGCTTTTGAATTTCCTGAAACTTCAAGGTGGCACCTATAAAACTGTAGAGAGATCCTGCATTTAAAAGTACAGGATATGCCCTAATAGAATAATTATATGCGTTCCTTTGTCCCAGCCTAGCCAAATTGTACTGATATGGAATATTTCTTGGGAAGGAAGAAGCAATAAAATGTTCAAAGCAAGAAAAACAGCAAAAGATTAGAAATTGTCATCAAGAACAGGCAAATGTTATATTCTTTGGCTTATAAACTTTATTGGAAGCTTTAGAGAGATGATTTTTTTTTTTTTTTTTTTTGAGAGCACCTCTTACCTGACAGTAAGAGCTCAGATTACTGCTTACTAACATCAAGAAATTGCTTCTTTCTGGAAAAATATGTTTGCTTCTGGCATTTTAGAGAGCCTAGCAAGGTTATTGTGCTGGGTTATAGTCTGCTTTTTCTTTCAGAGTGGGTCATCTCCCTGTTCCCCTCTGCTCAGGGTAGCTTGGGCTCGTGTTATATTGGATGAAGCTCACAATATCAAAAACCCAAAGGTTCAAACCTCTATAGCTGTGTGCAAACTGAGAGCCAGTGCCAGATGGGCTGTCACCGGGACGCCAATACAGAACAACTTACTGGACATGTACTCTCTTCTGAGGTGAGCTGGCTGTAGGCGAACACATGGACAGGGTTCCAATTCCAGTAATTCTTAGCTGATGAAGTGCTGAAGTTGTTTCTAAGTTTGAGAGGTTTCTGAGATGTGTGGGGTAGCGAGACTAGTTATCTTAACACTTGAGGCACAGGATTGCAAAGGTTGTGGCTGAGGCTTTGAGCAAGGCTGACCACGCGTCCGCTGTTGCATGAAGCTATCCTGCTTTCATGCAGGACAAAGGGGAAGTTGTGTCAAATCTCCTACGTGTCCAAGATTAATATCACGAAACCAATTTTAATGAACAGAAATTTTGTGCAATAATCCTTGTTCCTACCAGGGCAGCCTGGGAGGACATCATTAAAGAGCGTTGTGCTACAAGGGGCACTGAAGGCAAGGGCGAAAACTTTGGCTTCTCTAAACAAATGATAAACAGGTTAAACTCTGAGCTCCTCATTGCTGACAAGAAAAGGTTTGTGAAGGGTGCTGGAGAATTGGAGACTTACATTTGAAATTAATTTTGGATAATTTAATTTAATTCTCAATCAGGAGGTACAGGAGTTTGAAATAACAAATGAATATGCTTTTTGGTGAGTGCCTGTGCTTCTTGATGCCCTTCATTTGCTGATGATGCTTGAGACATAACGAGCAAAGAGGAGGAGATGGGTATAGAACCAGAAAGATGCTTTCGCTGTGGTAGTGATGGTAAGCCATTTGGTCAAACCAGTTATTGGTATCATTACACTGGCAGTCTTTTACTGCTCCTAGAAGTTGTGGTTCTAACTGGAAGTGGTTTGTTTTGGACCACAAGGAATTTGGTTCTGGTTATTCAGGAGTAACTGAAGAACTCTTCTTCCCTTGGAGTGAAGTTTCCTTCCCTCATGTTGTAGGTTTCTACGTTGCTCTCCTTTTGATGAGTACAAGGTGTGGAAGTACCAAGTAGATAACAACACAAAAAAGGGAGGAGAGAGACTGAGTCTGTTAACCAGGAGCCTCTTATTACGGAGAACTAAGGACCAGCTGGATTCAACTGGCAAGCCCTTGGTAAGAACTTCACCCTCCACAACTAGACAATCATTCCATTACTTTCCTTGCAGCAGCCAGTCAGTTCTTTACATGCATAAGTTTGTTAATGGGTGGGTTTTACTGTCTATTGCAGTCTCTTGAGCAAGAGGAGTTGAATGCCTGTGTCATGCTTTAATGGCTTATCCAGAGGTAGAAAAATAAAAAATTAAACTTTTTGGTTATAAGTCACATGCAGAGGAGAATACGTTAAATAATTGCAAATAAATGCCCAGTTACTGGAAAGTTACTCTAGGTCACTGGAAGGTTACTCTAGGTCTCTGAGAATCAAAGCTGCTGCACATCAGATGGATCTAGTGCGTGCGGGGGCATCGCCTTTCTGCATTACTCTTTACAAATAGTCCATTAAAGTGAGTATTAGATTATTGGTATGTCTGTAAGCCATTAAAAAGGTGTAGCTTTAGTGTACTGTCTGATTCTGAATGGGGAACTTAGAAGCTACTTTTACAACACAATAAATGAATCCCTCCATGTGGAAGTCAACGCTTAGTTGCTCGTGCCTTTTGTTGTCAGATAATTTGTGTCAGTTTAACCCTACTGACCAGCAGCTAAAACAACCACGCAGCCATTTGCTCGCTTCCCCACCGCAGTGGGATGGGGAAGAGACTCAAAAAGGGGAAAAACCCCCAAAAAACCAACAAACCAGCAAGACTCATGGATTGAGATAAAGACAGTTTAATAGGACAGAAAAGGAAGATCAATAATGATAATAGAATATACAAAACAAGTGGACAGTACAATTTCTCACCACCTGAAGTGGGTGCTCAGCTACTTCCCAAGGTGCCCTGCCTCCTGGCCAACCCTCAATTATATACGGAGCATGACGTTATATGGTATGGAATATCCCTTTGGCCAGTTTGGGTCAGCTGTCCTGGCTCTGTCCCCTCCCAGCTTCTTATGCACCCCCCACCTTCTTGTTGGCAGAGCAGTATGAGAAGCTGAAAAGTCCTTGACTGCTTGGCAACAACTAAAATATTAGTGTGTTGTCAACATTATTCTCATCCTAAATCCAAACCACAGCACTATACCAGCTGCTAGGAAGGAAGTTAACATTATCCCAGATGAAACCAGGACAATTTGGAATAAGATTATCATCTTGAGTATTAACCAGGCTACTTAGAGTTCTGTAGGTATCTATGTTGTGTCATAATTGCATTAATATGAATAATGAAGAAACAAACAGCTGTCTTCTAAAACTTAGAATACTGTGTTAAATCCTGGAACACTGCTATTTTGATGCTGTATAAGATTTTTGCACTATATGCATCTGATCCTGCATATTTTTATTTTAGGTATCTCTGCCACAGCGTAGCACACAGTTGCATCAGTTAAAACTTTCAGCAGAGGAACAATCTGTATACAATGTGCTCTTTGCAAGATCCAGGTATGAATGTGGAAAGAGATAGGGTATTTTGTGGCTTTGTTTCTTACTGGCGTGAAAAATTGGAAAGCGAACTCCACTTAGGATGAGAAGAGCTTTTGGACAAATTCCTGTTAATTTTTTCCCTTTCTGACTACCTGTCAAGCATGTTTGAAAATATATTGCTTGTTCTACTAATAGCTGAAACTGATGCATATTTTTTTTCTCCCATATGCTCATGCCTTGTATGAGCTTTGTATTCTAGCCTTTCACTTAATCTCATCAATTCCAAGACTCCAAAGACTTGGAATTGCAGCAGTAGTTATTAAATGATGATGTAGCACCTGTAAAGGAGAGAATATATTTTCTTCGCCCTTTGCTATTTATACAATCGGAAATCATGCTGGCCTCTCTGGATAGCTGTAATGCAAGCCAGTGTCGCTCTGTGTTCTCCTAGGGTCTACTTCAACAGTGTTGCTGTAAAGAGTTTTCCTTTCTTTATATATTTAAATATGTCCTTTCATTATGAAGAATGTTATCCATTGGGCCATGGCTCCTGTTATTCCAATAAGCAGAGCTGCTTCCTTTTGTGTTTTCCAAAATGGATCTTGGCTTTGATCATTTTCAAGTTAAACAAAACTGGGGTTTTTTTGTGATTATTTGTGACTGAATGATTAATGAAACCTTCCTTACCTTAATGCGTCACCAGCTTGCTTGTTAAGCTCAAGTTCCTCTTGCCTTTTGTTTTTCTTTCTTGCTGTAAATCCCACAGTCTTTGTCCTGTTTTTCCAGGTCAACACTACAATCCTACCTAAAGAGACAAGAACAGAAAAGTGAAGGCAGAGAGTATGCTGGTGGTAATCCGTTTGAGAAAGGTTTGAGCACACCCTCCCCTGAAAACATATGTGGAAGTGACTCTTTTAAGTGCACAATTAAGGCATGGGAACCTGGCCACATGGGATCAGGACTTAGACATTCTTTGGAAAATGCTTTGCTGCTCCCCTGATGTTAGAAGAATCCTACCATAGTATTCCAAAAGTCTGTTCTGGCTCTGGGCAAATCTTTTAACCTCCCTGGTTCTAAAATTCCCTTCTGAAATAAAGTTCTAATTGCTCAGAGAAGAGATGTATCAGTATAAGGTATGTGGTACTCTCATTTGTCTTGTTGTCTCTCTCTCTTTTAAAGTTGTGTTTGGTAGGTTCCTATGCTAAATCAGGTATTTGGTTGGCTGTTGATTCTTGTCTCTTATTGATGAAACCTGCTGGAGTTGGCTGGGCAGTGGCTGGAAATGCCCCAAGAGCTCTTGATGTTTTGTCTTCCTTTCTTGGCAGTTGCACAAGAGTTTGGGATGAGTCAAAAGGAATTTCTGGCAGGCTCCCAAAGTGCCTCCCAGGTCTCAAGTACTGTCCACGTCTTGTCCATGCTGTTGAGGCTCCGTCAGTGCTGCTGCCATCTCTCCTTACTGAAAGTGGTAATTGCATTGTATTGTAGTGGTGTGGGGATTTTTAAGTGTTTGTGTAAGTTAACAGACTTTGTAACACCCTTGCATCCCTTAGTTAGGGGTCTATGAACTGAGCCATTTCTAGGACTGTGTGTTTTAGAGACTGAGAGGTTTTAGATGGGCATACGTCCTACTGAAGAGTTCCCTAGCATGACCTATGTCGGTAGCTATGTCTCTGGAAATATCTTTATTCAGATAAAAGAAATAGGATTTTAATGGCTAAGAAGAAGTCTTATTAATCTTAACCTAGTCTTGAAAAGTGCGCAAGTCCACAAGTGTAGCCTGTTTTAAAGCCTTGTGTGTTGGTGAGCTCTGTAAGCGTCTTGACTGAAAGATTAGTCTACTTCACTCAAGGCAACTTCAGAAGTCCTTTGCTCTGTCATAAAAGGCAGCTGTAGAATAAGTCAAGATACTAAGGGAAGAGGCAAGGATTTATCTTCTAACATCTTTAATCCTGCAATTGTTAAATGCTGTGGGAGAGGGAATCTGTGGAGACTGGACCACAGAAAGTGGTTAAGCTCAAGTGCTTTCCCTATGCTGCCCCTCCTTGAGGCAGAAGAAGGGGCCAAAGGGATTATTGGTCTGACCCAGTAGTGTTTCTCAATCGTTCTGTTTTCATATTGCATAGCTTTCTTCAAACATCGTGTGGACTGTGGATTGGTACTGAATTTGATCTCAGGCTGGACTGTGATCCCTTATTACATTGCTTTCTCTCCCACAGGCTCTGGACCAAGCGAACTTGAACAGTGAAGGTCTTTCCCTTTCCATTGAGGAACAACTTAGTGCTTTGACCCTGTCTGAGCTGCAGACTCCTGATTCCAAGTCAACAGTCTACCTTAATGGCGCAGCTTTTAAAACAGATATCTTTGAAATCACCAGGGAGAGCACCAAGGTATTCTGGTTGTGGTTTTCTTGCCTTCCTTGAGAAGCTTGGATTTCAGCACTTTTTAAATTGTTAATAAATTGTCACACCTTGGTAACTGCAGATCAGGCTAAGTTGGCAATTTAGATAAAATCAGGTGAGGAGATTGATAGTCTGCTGAACCCCTTCTGGGAAGGCTTCAACTTACCAGATGTTGATGGCCACTGCCAATATAGCTGTGAGAATCTGACTGTGCTGAAAATCTGTCAGTGGAAATCTTGAGCACTGGATTCACCGAAGTTTAGAAGAGCATGCATGTAAGAGCATGGTGCTTGTGAAGAGCTAGAAAAAAATGGGATGGCAGCAAGAGAAGAGGTGGCAATAACTTGGCTTCTCATAGGAAGGTTGGAATATATAAAATGTGTTTGTATGATTTGATTTCTTAACCCTGTTTTCCATGGTGGGGGTGTTCCTACTACTAACTATTAAAATATCTTGAAAGTCTGAGCATGGAAGAAGTTCCAGTTGAAGAGTTATTTTGATCACTTCCTATTTTACTGAAGAATAGCCAAGCTGGGTTATGACAGCAAGCAAACTTTTTTTTTTTTTTTTTTACCTGCAGATAGCTCACCTCTTGGCTGAACTGAAAACTATTCAGAGTCAGTCTGGGTCTCAGAAAAGGTTAGTAAACGTGTCCTTCAGTCATAGTGATTGAGAGAAGCATCTCTCTTGACAGCAGCAGAAATAGTTTAAAACAATTGAATACAAAACTCCTGGTATGGTAAAATGGTGGCAATACTGTGGTTGTTGAAAACAGATTTTTAGGGATGGTGGAAAAATCCAAGACAAAAGAGGGTAGTTTAAGATGTAGGTAAGTGTAAACGTAAGGGAATATGTGAGGAATCTCAGGCGTTGAGACCCAGGAGGACTCTCTTTTTCTCCATAAAATGAATTAGGAATTTGTTTGCACTGAGAAATATTTGCCTTCAGCTCTGCAACATGACCACCTAAAAAAAAAAAGTGGAGGAATAAAGTAGTGGTTAAAACTGAACCTGACTGAGATAAAGGAATACATTGATCAGAGGACTTAAGTGTTGCTGAGGTCCTGCAGCTCTTGCTGTGCAAGTTCTGTCTTTGCTCTGTACCAGACTGCAGTGTTACAGTTTTTTCTGCTTGTTTTTGTTAAATAATGTGGAATGCGAGTACAGGTCTATGGCTGCAAAGTAGTTACACATGTGTTATGTTGTGGTGGGTTGGAAGGGGAAGTCTTGTTCTTGGGCAACTCCAGAGTTCCACCATAGACGGAAAGCTTTTTTCCAAAGTCTTTTTGAAAAAGCATTCCCACCATAGGAATGGGAACACCAGCATTACTTTTGTTCCCTACCAAAAAGCTATCAAACAAAATTTTTGCCTCCCAAACTGTTTAACCCAAAAAATATGGGGAGTGAGAAGCCTAGGAGAATCCAAGTTTAGTGTTGCTATTGATTCATTTTGCAGAAAAAGTTCAGAATTGTGATTGGTAGGTGGCAAGGTAAAAACCAAAAAATGGAGGTGAAAGACTCCTTAGACTTAGCTTCTCTGAAGGTTATTGGTTATTAGCCTTCCACAGCAGATTCTACCACTACACCTACAGGTGAATCCCTTTCTGAATTGGGAAGGCATTGGCTCCAGTTTGCAGTGGAAAAGAGTGCCTGAATCATTGTCTCATTTTGGGTGAGACACTGCAATAACCAAACTGTTACAGTACACACAGAACTTGTTCTAAACTTCCTTTTTTTTTTTTCTCTCTCTCCACCCCCCACACCCCCAGTGTTGTCGTCTCTCAGTGGACGAGTATGTTGAAAGTTGTGGCTGTGCATCTCCAGCGACTAGGGCTGAAGTATGCAACGGTGGATGGCTCTGTCAATCCTAAACAGAGAATGGATGTGGTAGAAGAGTTCAATAACAATCCCAAAGGGCCTCAGGTATGCAATCAGAGTAGGGAAATTAGTTACTAGTGCTGCTATGTGCAGCTGTGGTAGCTGACTTCATGATTCTGTTTTCCACTTTAATTTGGACCTCTAGATGCCAAGATCAGCAGGGAAAGAGGTAGCTGTAAAAACAAATGTACATCTTATAATGGGCAGGAGCAGCTGATAAAAAGCTCCTCCTGTACTGAGATCATCTGACTCCAAAGCTAGTTCAAAAGTTGTCCAAATCTTTGGTGTGTTCAAATATGTTTTTGCCACCAATTGTAATGTGGAAGACGTGGGGCCAATTACCTCTATGCAGAGCAGGTTGGTTGTTTCCAGCTCATTCTTCTGCATTGGAAGATAGTTCTTTATGTATATCACCTACTTGCCAAGGAACCTGTAAGACTTTCTTGCTGTTTTCCAACACATCAGATACTTTTTGCCAGACTAACCTTTTTGAGAAGAGAGGATGACAATTGAATCTGGGAATGAGACTAAAATTAACAAGAACATATCTCACCCTGGCACAAAGATAGGAAGATTGGGATTGGGGCAAGAGAAGTCGTACTTTTGCACACATCCATAATAAGGTGATCTCGTGTGATGACTTTGATTTTTGAGTTGTTGGGACCTGGGGGGGGTGTGTTTACTGATGAACTACAGTGTGTTGGCTCTTCTTGAAAATGGCTTCCAGTCTGAAATTTTGGCTGAGGAAAGGAAGCTTGCCAGCTGACTAAAGATATGTGAATCCAAAGGAATTGTTCATAGTGATTACACTTTCATCTGGGCACTGATGTTCCTGTGATTAAGGCAGGTCAGGCCGTCTCTTCTGAGAATGGATCTCTGACTGGAAGGGGAGAATGTGGTGCATCAGCTTGTTTTCTTTGCTGGATTTCTTGAACACGCTGCTGTCTACAAAATAGATATTTCTCCTTCTAGCTTTGAACTTAGAGCTGGCGGAAATCTGCCTTTGTTTATGAATAGCTGACCCTTTAAACAAGATCAGGGTTTTAAGGTACCATACTATGAAAATGAGTAATAAATACATATAGCAAGTGTCTCTGTCCTTAATTGAGTTCTCTTCCTGCCATACAAGAAATCTCTGAATTGACCATCTGCTATATCCCCATTCCTCCTCAGCTACTCCTCTTTTTCGAAAAACTAGGTTATGTAGAAACAAAGTGATAGGAGCAGCAGGCCATTTTGGCCCAGTTGCATGTGTTTACATAATCATTATTGTTGGTTAATTCAGAGTTGGTGCCGATTGGTCCCATTGTTGGCAACAGACTGTTATCAGAGGGGCTGGTTGTTTGCGTGGGACGTGGAGAGAGTCTGAACTTTTCAGTCCTTTCTCTAGTCTGTAAAAATACATAGTAAATATACACGTAATATAAATATGATAAACAGATCCTTTGGTTCAAATTAATATGTGGACTATATGAAGTATTAATTTTCTGGAAACAAGCTCCTTAATTTAACTCTCTTTTGGCCTTTGAAGGTAATATTGGTCTCATTGCTGGCTGGAGGCATCGGCCTGAACTTGACTGGAGGAAACCACCTCTTTCTCCTTGATATGCACTGGTAAAGAGAAATAAAAGTTCCATCTCAGAGGATGTATGTAGGGGACGCTGCTTGCTTTCTTACCATGTGTATTGTGATGTCCAGTACAACTGGGTTAGGAGGGAAGTGTTTAGCTGAGAGTGAAGACTAGGAATGAGTTGTGGAAAAGTTTTTATTGCAGCCTTCTTCCAAGACACTCTGATTTGTCAACCCAGTGCCTGCAGAGTACTCACTGCTATGAAATACAGTTCTGTAGGTGTAAACAAAAAAAAAAAAGAGAGAAGCAAGTACACAGTCTGTATCACAAAAGGATACTGGGGACTTGGCAGTCCCTGGCTTAATTTCTTACAGTAATGAAAATGGTGCGGTAATGCCTACAGGGAACTTGTCTTGAAACAAATCGATTGTGTTGAGCATAGTCAGTAATCAGGCATACCTAGTGTACCTTGGGGCTTTACAGGGCTATGAAAATAGAGCATACGAGCTCCTAATATTTATGTTGTGTCTCATCAAAGTCAGAATCACAATTTTTTTTTTAACTAAATTTTGCTCATGGGAACTTACAAAGCAAACTAATGTGCTTCAGTACAAAACCAGCTGCTGAGCAGCAGGATTAAGGAGATGTTTGTACAATATGAAAGTTATACTAACAAATACTCTGTGTAACCATGTGTCAAACAGAACCATTTCTTACGTAAATATTGAGTGAAGGCTCTTCTAATGGAGTTTGCCTGCCTTCTTCACTCTCCTCTTTCCTCACCAGCTACTCGGCTTTCTCTGAGCGCTAACTATTGGCTAGAAATATGGGGCTACATGGAATGGTGGTCTAATTCACACAGCTGACTTTGTGCGGAGCTGTAGCGTACTTCTACCAAGGGCAAAGGGAAATACAGTCAGGGTGATTATTGGTGATCAAGCTAGTAAACCCAAGGTAACCTGGGAGCAGTTTCAGTTCTACAGAAGGCAGTGACAGGATGCTCCAGAGGCAGGCAAATGAGGCAAGCTTTGATATTTCAGTTACTCCTGAACGTAAGCCCTTAACCTTTTTGTTTTGTTTTTGTTTGTTTACCTGGCAGGAATCCTGCTCTTGAGGACCAGGCATGCGACCGCATTTACCGAGTGGGGCAGCAGAAGGATGTTGTGATACACAGGTCAGGATTTTCCTTGGCAGTCAATGAGGCTGTTGCTGCTCGTGACCTGTCTGGCTTTAGTTGGTGAGACAAGGCCTTAGTTTGAGGCTTGTTTCTTTACCTAAAGCTAGGTACAAGGTCTGACGGTGGCCTTGGGTTTTAAGCACTGAGGCTTAAAAAAAAAAACATGTGAAAATGTTTTGATGTGGCACTGGCCTGCGTGTTGCTGTCCTGATAGCTAGCCGTGGTTTATTGTTTTTCAACCGGTGGTTTAATGAGAATGTCCTGTTCAATCCTGAGAGCAATTTGGGCACTAAACCATTTCTCTTATTGAGTGGAGATTTTTCACCGTGCTCCCTGAGCCTGGACCTTTCTAATATCACTAACGTAAACATAATAGAGCACTTCTAATAAGTGTCTAATAAGTGACTTTTAGAAAAAGGATCTGTAGTTATAAGTACTAAAAAGTTAGCTTACTTATTGTAAATGTACTGCAAATTCAAAGAAACTGGAATCTAAAATACTATTTCGTGTACAATGTTTTTAGTATAATAGGTGCCATCAGCTTTATCAAACAATCATTACAGGATTTTGTCCCTGAATTACTAATGCTTCAGATAACCAAAGTTGAGGCCTAAAGTACACCAGACACTTATTTGAAATGTTACAATATTTGGATATGAGAACAGCTGTTTTCTGTGCACAGGTATATTTGTGTCAGTCTCATAATAGGCTGTTAATTCTTAAGTGAGATAAGACTTTGGAAACTTGCTGGCAAAGTACTGATATAATGCTGATGCTTTTTCCTAGCAGTTGAGATGATGTGACTTTGTTGCTTTTGGGGTTTTTTTTAGGTTTGTCTGTGAAGGAACGGTAGAAGAAAAGATCATACAACTCCAGAAGAGGAAGAAAGTTCTCGCCCAGCAGGTGCTGTCAGGAAAAGGGGAGGCCTTCACTAAGCTTACTCTGGCTGACCTCAAAATCCTCTTTGGCATATAATTATCCTTTATAATATGCAATGGAAAGTGATTTTATATCTACAAGTAACTGCAGACTTCAATGAAGGACTGCTGTTTTAAGGTAGTCATTTACTTTGCACAAATAACTACATTTTTGTAAGTGTTCCAGGAAGAGAAGTTGTCAACTTCAGGTATTTTGTTTCAATACTAAAATTACATCGTTTATCCAAAGGTTAATAAAATTAGAAATTAAGCTATTGTGGTAAAATACTTTTGAATAAATATTAAAAACAAACATTTGCTTTTTTTTCTTGGTTTCCTATGTATGCTTTTTAGTTAGAAAACTTTCTTTCCTCTTTGGGCCAGGAGAAGCATAGGCATAAGTGAAACAAGAACAAGAGAGCTAAGTGTGAGATAGGAAAGTGCAGAGGTTGGCTGGGCATGAAGGAAGCAAAAAAAATTTTGAGCATGATACCGTAAGAAGACTATAAACTTTAGAATGTATAAGTAACAAAATTAAGGAAGGACTTAGAGGAACACTTCATTTTCTCTTTTGTTCCTTAGGAGGACTTTTATATCTAAGTGAAGAAGCATTTCTCCATCCTGCTCAAAATATTTATTCAAGCAGGGAAGTAGATTTTTGTTATGTTACTGTGAAACAGTACCTGAATTCCTGATTGTTATGGTTTGCTTTTCTGAGTTAAATTGTAATGCTTCCTTCATGCAAACCTTTTAATGTATAGGCTATTCTTCCTTAGAAGATGCTCTCATTTTTTCAATAGTTGATGAGTTGCAAGTCCTTAATTAATCGTTTGGATTGTCTCTCCTGTCAGAAGTGGTATATGCAGGTGAGTGGAGTTTCTAGGCAAATATTTTGGGTTTTATTGGTAATGCGTCTTCCCCGTTTCCATCTCCCTCTGCTGTGTCCCTGGTCGTATCCACTGTCTATTTTGTTTTTTTAACTGATTACGCTATTTCTCTGGGATTTGACTCAGTTCCCATAAGTTCCATACCAAACGAGGTCCTTCAAAGAGTTTATTCTAATCCTAAGTGGTAGAACGTGACACGTTAGAGTGCTGATAAGAAAGTAGATATTGGATCCTATATGGTCATTCCCTGTCAAATAAGATAATAGCATTTGGTAGCCTTTTGAGTGAAGGAGAGACCTTCAGGTTCCCTTTAGTACAGCAGTGTCCTGGTGCAGTATGATATGGCTGTGTTAGTAATTTCTCTTACATGCCTTGACATGATGAGCAAGTGAAGCTGTGGGATTATTCCAATTTATTGCACAGATACAGGGGCTATGGGGCACAAAAATAGTAATTTGTATTTTTTGTGTAAACTCAACCACGGTGGAAGTTCCTTGAGCAGCTCTCAGAGCCAAGGGTGGCTGTGCAGCTTGGGCAATTTAAGCTTAATCTCAGTTTGGGGAACACAGTGCACCGCTCACTTGCCTTGCTGTGCTGGTTTTCTGGAAAAGATCAGAACATCTGGTCTCTTCCACAAAACATGGACTAACTTTCCAAGATTACTATATTTTGGTTTGGATGTTTGCATGAGCAGAACTTGGTTTATAGTTTTCACATGCATTCTGGTCTGAGCTCTTCTCCCTTTCCTTGGAGCTACTGTTAGCCTAGGAGGCTTCCATCTTTAAGGTGTATTACTTAATGCAGTTTAAATCAATCTCTTGTACGCATTATCCCTTCGTTCTGTGTCTCTTCCTTTGGCTGAATGTGACTGTTGTCTCAATGCAGCATAACTGTTAGGTGTATTGGATATTGCCCTGGGCATTAACTGCTTTTTCTATTTGTATGAAGTTCTCTCCAGGAAAGGGCTTCAGCCTTTCTTAGGAAACCTGACTAATTGATGGGATACAGAGTGACATTTGGCTTAGCTCAGAGACATTCTGAAGCTGAGTCTAGTACATACCTCTAGATACCATCTTCTGATGTGGCAAATTACTCCAGCTAAGAGAAGTGAATGAAGAACATGTGGATTTGGTATTCAAGGTGAAATTTTTAAAGGAATTTTGTTGCTGGCGGCACGGGGAAGTTGGTTTGAATTTGGTTTGCACTATTATCTTCAAAACTGAGCAACTCTGTAACCAGGTATTTCCATCTGACTGCAACACAGATTATGGCCCTGTTTCTTTTATGTAAAGAATCTTCACACTCAATATAAAAAAGCTCAGGCTTTTTTCCTTTACCCCTGGCTGCCCTCTGAAAATCTTCTTTTACGGGCTCATTAGCAGTAAAGCAGAACAAACCCCTATTAATGGACGGATCACAGAGTAGGGAGTTAGCAAGGGAGTAGTATGTTGCGGCGTCTAAAAACGAGTAGCATCCACCTCCAGAACCGCTGGAACAAGCGTGGTCACCAACAGTGTAACAGAACTACTGTGTGGTGCTTAAGGATGGTATTTCCGTGGGGCAGTTTATATACTGAGGGATCTGGACGCTAAGCAAACGCCGGAGACTGTAATAGAAAGGTTTTTTGGCCCAGAACCGCCAGGGCAGCGTGCTGCCATGCCTTGTCCTGCAGCAGTAGCTTCCTCTGCCGTCAGGCCCCTCTGCCGCTACCCCTACGTAAGGTGCTGCCTCTTCCCTTCAGGCGCCAGAAGAAAGGCGTGCGTCCTCAGTTGCCTGCTCATACAGCGCTCGGCCGTGCGGGCTGGGGGGGGACAGAGGCACCGGCTGATCGGGCTCGGCCGGCTCCGCGGCGGCGCCGAATTGGGCCGGCTGATGATTTCGCCCAGCGGTCAGGATGGCCGAGCGGTCTAAGGCGCTGCGTTCAGGTCGCAGTCTCCCCTGGAGGCGTGGGTTCGAATCCCACTCCTGACATCTCCTTTTTGTCAGCCTTTCCGCCCCCGGTGCTGTTTTGAGGCCCGGAAGCCGCAAGGCCCTGCCGAACGCGGGTGGGCGTGGAGAGGGTGCCGTTTCTGCACTGCAGCGAGTGGGCTAGCGGAGGAGGAAGCTGCGCCAGGGACACGCGTGGTGTCCACGCGTTTGCGTCTTTGTTCGGCGTGGTTGCTGGCGTCGCCTCCGTGGCGGCCGGGCAAGTCGGGATCGGCACCGCCCCGGGTGGGGTCCGCCATGATGGGCACTAGGGAGAGCGCTAACAGCGCGGCCGGTTAGCTCAGTTGGTTAGAGCGTGGTGCTAATAACGCCAAGGTCGCGGGTTCGATCCCCGTACGGGCCAGCAGCGTTTTTTTGTTTTTTGTGTTTTTTTTCCAGTTTGCCCTTGTTTTGAGGACTGCTTCCGTGCTGTACTTCTCTTTTGATAAGCCGGTAATATTTCTTGGGGGTGAGAAAGTGATGGGATGGAGGGGGTAAAGGAGAGGTGCTGCCAACAGTTCACTCTTCAGGGACAGCCTCTGGGTGGAGGGGACAGCCTGTTTTCCTGGTACTAAAGGGGCAGAGATCCCTGTCTGCACTAGAAACGCTCCCGAGGGGTAGCAGTTGGTTACGTGGGGACACCTCAGCCTTTGCGGGAGGAACAAGAGAAATGGCGAAAACGAGCAGCTCCTCGCTTTGCTTATCCCGGTACGCAGAGCTCAGCGCGTTGGGCTGCTGCGGGCAGCGGACACTGGGCACAGGAAAAGCTGGCCGGAGGCAGGAGAGAGCCCGGCGAGAGACCTGTCGCTGCCCCGCGGGCAGTGTTACCTCAGCCGGGGGTCGGGCTCTTCCAAAAGGTGTGAGCGGAGAGGCCGGTGAGGGCCCAGGCACCGCTGGGATTCGAACCCAGGATCTCCTGTTTACTAGACAGGCGCTTTAACCAGCTAAGCCACGGCGCCGGGCGGGCCGCGGCCAGCCCCGCCTAGCCGTGCCCAAAAGGGCGGGGGCGCTGCCGGAGCGCCCGGTGCTGGGGTCACCCCCTCCCTGCTGCCGGGGCAGGCAGGCTTTGAAAGAGGGTGGGCATCCCCGCTCTGAGCTGGGGCTCTGGGTGAGCCGTCTGGAATTCTATGGTTTTACGTATTTATGACGGGTGAAAATTTTTACGATGGGGGGGGGGGGGGGGGGGGGGGTTTGGGG
>VXBL01008297.1:251923-277606 GCA_013400195.1 Aramus guarauna | reverse complement strand
CTGGTAATCCATGAAAGGCGTGGGCAGGGGGTGGTGGGTGGCTTATTGCGTTCTGCACTTCAAAACACATTTCTCAAGGAAAGCTGCCTGCGTTTTACCTGCGTTTTAGGGCGACAGCTAACCTCAGTCAGATTTCTGGAGGCTCTGAGCTACAAGGGAAAAAAAATCCTCTTTCAGCCTTAATAGAAATGTTTTTCAGTTTGTGCCACAACGTTGGCACTATGCAATCGGTTTTCCAAAAAGGAAAAAAAAAAAAATAACAATTTAAACTGTACTTACTATTTTCTGGAGTGTTAATCTGTGGGGGATCAGGAACCTGCAGAAAGGTGGGATCGGGAGCTGGCATTTGTTACGTGACATGAGTACACACCACCAATCCCTCACCACATTTGGATGTTTCAGCATGTTTGAGCACATTTATAAATGATTTCTCACATGTACATATGCCATTTTGCTCCATCCATCATCATTTAACCTGAGCACCGTGCTCGTGTTAAATGACTCACATGCCAAAAATGATGTCCCAGATGTCTCTCCTCTTCATCCGCTGCCTTTTCCTGCCAAGCCCAATGGTCCGGTCTGTGGTTCAGGGAACGGTCCCTCTGGTGTGGCACCCAAAGGACAGCAGCCACTCACCTCTGCTTGTCCGGACCCTGCTTGTTCCAAGTCTCCTTGACACTACCAGGAGAAGAGGCAAGGAGGTAGATTATGACATCAGGAAGCTACTGTGATGGCCACCATCACAATCACCATCAGAGTGGCATCTGATCTTGTGCCTCACAAGAAGGGGGATCCCTGCAGCTGTCCCACAACTCACTGACTTTGTCGGTCCTGTTGTACCAAGGAGACTTGGTGGCCGCCCCGTCTGACCTGCTGACACAGGTCTATCCGCGTGTCTGAGATGGTGGATTGTAGCACAGGAATTTGCAACTCATGAGCGTCCTCCCACCCACCCACCACCCTGTGGTAGGTGCCTGGCCCAGTGGACAGTAGACCCCACCGTGAGTCTGCCTGTGGCGGTGCCAGGGTTTGTGCTGGCCCTAGGAATAAAACCTTGAGCCTTGTCCATTGTTGAAATAATCTTCCAACGTTTCTTTTTCAGAAAACCAGCAATGTAGTCAGCATTCTTTAAGGCTACCTCATTCTGACTGTCGTCCCGAAATGTGGGATCTTTACCCAGTATGCAAAGCCAATTCACACACAGGGTTGAGNACCAAGGAGACTTGGTGGCCGCCCCGTCTGACCTGCTGACACAGGTCTATCCGCGTGTCTGAGATGGTGGATTGTAGCACAGGAATTTGCAACTCATGAGCGTCCTCCCACCCACCCACCACCCTGTGGTAGGTGCCTGGCCCAGTGGACAGTAGACCCCACCGTGAGTCTGCCTGTGGCGGTGCCAGGGTTTGTGCTGGCCCTAGGAATAAAACCTTGAGCCTTGTCCATTGTTGAAATAATCTTCCAACGTTTCTTTTTCAGAAAACCAGCAATGTAGTCAGCATCTTTAAGGCTACCTCATTCTGACTGTCGTCCCGAAATGTGGGATCTTCACTCAGTATGCAAAGCCAATTCACACACAGGGTTGAGGTGTTTGTTTATTTCACAGTTGTGCGGATAGGAGTACTAGGTGGTCACTCCACAAAGCTAGCACACTGGTTACAGTTACATTGTGGTTTTATACAGTCCAGGGTGTTAAGTTCCGCCTGTTAGTCACACCTTAACTACAGTTGGTGAACTCTTTTCTCTCGTCGATGTAAACATACAGTACCTTCCAAATTGACTATGCATGTTCAGTGAGCAGGGGTCTTTATCTGGGGAGGGGGTGTCTTCAGCACTGGAGGTGTGGTTTTTATATTATAATGTGACAGTGTAAGGACACCAATTAGAGGAATTTTGCTGACTTTTGACTCTCAAGGCTGTACCTCTCCTTGTTTTTAACAAGTGTTCCTCTGTTCAAGGTTCCTTTGCTACATCTTATCTAAGTATACCTCATTCTAACATAAATAATATTCTTCATGCAGTTAGGTTGGGTATGTGGTATGTTAGTTATGTTAATTGTGTCAGCTAGGCATCAGTTATGTTAATTAGGTCTTTTAAGCAGCTAGGCATCATGACCAGCAACTTTCAGGGTCCTCTAAAGTAACCGCTGTAAGCTCATATAAAGGAACTGGCTTATAAAAGTGGTGGAGGCAAAACTGTTGTTAATAATCAACACACTCCTCTCATCCTTGAAAATCTATAGCTTCTTTCCTTCACGGGAAAAGCTACTATTTTGTTTGGTCTTTGATGTACTTAAATTCCTCAGAGCTTTTGGGAAAGTCAGGCTAAGTCTTTAAGTTTTCATTTAAGGCCATTTCTGAGGATATAATTTAAAATCTGCCATTGTCAGTTGTCTAAGTATCTCATAAGCTTGTGGGTGTCATTTTGGTTTGTGTGGGGTTTTGTCTTTGGTTGGTTTTAAGAGGACAAATTATTTTATGGCTGTATTTCTTAAATGTCAGTGAGGATTCAGACAAGCTCAGGGCATCTGATGAAAATTGTATGCTGAAAATGTTACTGTTGTTAGTCATTTACCCTAAAAATCCCGAGCAATGGTTTCACTGTGAGGCAGCGGTGTCCTGTCTGCACGCAGATCAACTTGTGAACCATTACAGTTTTCAGCCTAGTGTGCTATGGTAAAGAGTGTCTGTTTTGCAGGGGAAAATGGAAGCAGAACCATAGGTGATACAGATTCTCTTCTGGATGTTCTTCAACAGTTCAGCCCCTTCTGCAGGTTTGAAAATGGAGCACATCATAAAAATGGATTGGAGTTGTGGCTCAAGGATTTCTGAAACTGCTCTTGTCTTTGAAAGGTATAGTGGCTTCCCATTTCTCCCCTTCACAGAACTTATTTGTTACGAAAAAAGTGTTTGATGCTAACATAACAATTTTTGCTCTTACCTTTCCTTCACTTACCTGTTTTTGCTGCTGATATTGCTGGAACAATGTGCTTTCACTTATTTTTACTGTTGCATTTTGCACTCAAGAACCACCTGAATATGCATGAAAATTCAATGTGAGAATCCAAGTGTTCAAAATCGTTTAGCTGTCAGCATCAGGACAAAAGGATGCAAAGGTGTAGATGCACTGTCCTGTGCTTTGAATTTAATTAGTTAATTATTCTGAAATTAGTTTACAGTGAGATGAGGTAGCAGAAATGTAAAGCAGATGTTACAGCTTCTCTCTTCTCTGACTAGTGTTTCTTATTGTGATGTTTCTTGATCTCAAAATTCTAACAAAATCCTTTAAAAATATGTTTGCGAGAGAGACTGGAGTTTAAAATCTGTATTCTGCTTATGACAAGTAGTCTTTGTCTGGCATCTGGAGTAGTTGATTTGCTTCAGTACTATTTCCCAGAATCTTTTGATCAGCTTCCTGAGGACTGCGGTCTCTTGGATGGACAAAGCCTACAGTCTTGGAGTCCCACAGTGTTAGTGACCTAGCAATGCTGCTGAGGGGCCACAAAAGAAAACACCACCTATTGAAATGTGGAGCACATCAGGTTTGCTTTTCTTAGGTAGATGGCTTTTTGCAGATTCTTCCAGGTCTGTTGCTAAGTAAGTAATTATTTTATATGGACTGCCCACACCTTTTTTTTAAGCCCCTATATCTCATTGAGAAATTATGCATTTTAAACTTAGAAGCCTTAGGTGTGGGGGGTTCTCTTTCTTTCTTCTTCATGCGCATGGGGGACATTCTGCTCTTTTTGGCATCAGATGTCTCCTGTTCTACTGCTTTCTAACTCCAAATTTTCTTACACCAGATCTATGGCTGTCTCCTCATACCGTGCATTTGTCAGTCTTCTAGTGCAGCTTTGTGATCTTCTTTGAGTGTCCGTCTTAAATGTTACCTGGTTTTGAGAAAGTTCTTCATTGTCATGAGACGTTTATATACTTTCTCTCTGCAGCCGTTATTTTTTTTTTGCTTGTTAATATGTTCTTTTTATTAATATATTTTATGATAGGTGGTGTTAGTGGCAAATGACATGGCAAAGGAAAAGGTATCTGAGGAGCTCAGCCTGGCACTCGTACCGACAGTTTGTGAAGCAAAGGACTTGGAATTTGATGATGTCCTCCTTTACAACTTTTCCACTGACTCAGAGGCATTGGAATTTTTAAGTATTTTCTGCTTTTTTTTTTTTTTTACTCAATGCCTTGATTTTACAAGTGATCTAATTTGCTTTCCAGCTGGGGAAGCGTTCACACTTTCCTCTGAGGACAGGTGGTTTCACCACAGTAGAAAACAGGGCTCATCACAGGTTTAGGAAATGAGCCTGTCATCCCTTCGTGCGGCGTTTTCCTTCCGACTGGCTGTTACAATTTCGGGGAGAGCCTTGGGGTTCACGCAACAGCGTGCGCACACAGCAGCCGCACCCTTACGGCACGTCCCTCCCCGGCCGGGTCAGAGCATTTGCTTTGGCGGAGGGACACCTCGGCACCCTCGCNGGTTCGATTCCCCGACGGGGAGGAGGCGTCATCTTTTACCCTCCTCCTCCCGCCGGCGCCCCCCCGTGGCGTGGGCATGAGGAAGAGATGCGATCGCGAACCGCTCTGGAGCGGCGGCGTGCGTGTTCCCGCGGGCGGGAGCCGCTTGGGGAGCGGAAGGGGGAAAGCGTGGCCGGTCGTTTCGGTGTGTGTGGGGGGGTGTGTGCCTCCACCGGGCAGCGCGTGTCCGTGTGCGGCGCGCAGCCCTGCCGAGCTGCTCCGTGCCGCCGGTAAACGCCGCCCGCGGACCGGAGGAAGGAGGCGCAGAGTAAAACGAGAGTTTTGAATCTCTCGTCACCCCAGTTAATACCCGTGCTGCTCTGCCAGAGCTCCGTGCAACGACCCCCGCGACGCTGTCTTTGAAGAGAGCGGGCTCGGTAACTCTGCGGGTGCGGCGCCCGCTGGAGCAGGTACCGGCAGCGGTTCCACCCGCGGCGTGTCCGTGGGAGCGCGTGAGCTGCGTGCACGCGCGTGGCGTCGCTCAGACCGGCCGGTTAGCTCAGTTGGTTAGAGCGTGGTGCTAATAACGCCAAGGTCGCGGGTTCGATCCCCGTACGGGCCAGTAGTTTTTGGTGGGTTTTTTTTGGTGCTCTTTTGTTTTGTTTTCCCTTTTGGAGGTAAGAAGGTATCTGGCTTATACCTAATTTAATTTATTTTGTTTTAGTTATTTTTATTTGAGATGGAAGTGTAACAGAAATGAACACGGTAGCCCCCACGGGGAAGCTTGACTTCGACGATCACAGGGCAGCGAGCGTGAGCCGGCCTGGAGGGGCTTCACCCTGCACGGGCACCGGGACAGCCGCGGGCCTCAAACCCTCCACGAGTGACGCCTTACCTCGTCCTGGTGGGTAGCACAGCAGCTGTCACCTTACTCCTCGTTAGTATAGTGGTGAGTATCCCCGCCTGTCACGCGGGAGACCGGGGTTCGATTCCCCGACGGGGAGAAGCTGTTGATTTTTTTTCCTCCCCCCTCCCCGCCATTGCTTTTCCCCACGGGGTTCTCGACGAGGTTGGTACCGGGGGAAGAGAAGCTAATCAGCCCGGCGCTAGGAGCAGTGTCAAGTCCTATTTGGAGGACCTAGGGGCAACACCCAACAGCTTCCTCATCTGCTCCGGACCTTCCTGGCAAAGGAGCTGGCCCAGGGCAGGTTGCAGTCCTGTCCTGATCGCAGCAGAGATGCGCAGTGCTGAAAGGTTTTCTCCTCAAAATGGACAGCCAGCCTTCTGCTCTCATCAGGCAAGACTGGGACCCCAACCCAGAGTCTCCCAGTTACTGATCAGTCAAGTCATGCTACTACAGCACATTTTAAAACACTTTCCCCTTCCAAGTCAATGTAGATAGCCTCAGAATACACATAGTTAAGTACCACCTTTTTCACAACGTCCTGAAAGCAGACTTTGTTTCAAATCATATGAAATATTCCCTTTATTCTTTAGAAAAATATTTCTACAACATCCCAACATTCTCTAGGAGTAAGCAGTACTATTTAGGCACATATAATGCTTTCAATTCCACTGGAGAACACTTCACAGTAGTTTACAATTTTGCAGTCAAACAAATCAGTTGAGGAAATTCTTTGAGGAAATTCTTAATCATGCACAGTAGTCCTGTGAGGGTATCACCAGCCCTTCACAAGGCAACATCAATGGCGTGATAACATTAGTGGATCAATCTTAAAGAATGAGTTCACATATTTGCAAGTCATAACAAGTCTACAGCATTATTAAGGCACCAGGTAAGAGTATAAATACTTATACTAAAATGCCATGCAACAGCAGTTCGAATGAACTGGTTTGCAGGCGTTCCTATTCTTTCATAATGGCTCAGTGTAAGCAATCCATCTTGTTCACAATCTGTGTCAGTGCACCCAGTCTTTGGGATTGCGCAGAACCTCCAGGATTTCCGCTTCTTTCGAGCTCTCTGGAGGGGTGTGCATGTACTCCCACCTGCAGGGAGAGGGTAAACTCACTCAGACTGCCCAGCTGGCTGCCACTTCTCCCACACCAGGCTGTGTTTGGACTGGAGTTGCCTTTTGTGAGGATGCAAAGCTACATACACAGTTGACACTCTCATGTCAGGTAGACAGATATGGCTACAAATCATTAAGTTCAGTAAAAAGTAATAACACTGGAAGAGACAGGAGAAATGTTAGCTCAATCTTTTTCCCAACTTCTGGAAAGGCTGAAAGAACAAAGAAAAAGCAATGCCCCCTACCCCACAATCCATGCAGGTTTATTTGCAAAGATCTTTTAGCAGTCTCTTGTGACAAATAGCGTCATGAGAAAGATGAGCCAAAGAAAGAACCCAGACAAAAGAGAGTGAGGATACGAGTCCTCAGGGAAATCACCAGCTTCAAATTTTATCATTTGATCTTGATACAGTATTTTCAGCCACCCAGGGCAAATTTTTCCAGAAGCTGAACTGGAAGCGCAACAAGTCCTTGTTGAATCTTGGTTTTAAAAACAAAGTTGACGAGAGATCACTTTTAATTGAAAAGGCAATTAAGAGGCACACAGAGGAAGAAAAGTGTCAGCAGTCACAATGGGATGGCTACAACCTTTTTTTTTTTTTTTCTCCTTTCTCCCAGGAAGGACCCATTCATGCCGTTAACTGAGCTATTTATGTTGATGAAAACAAGCAAACCCAGATCATCCCAGCAATGAAATCAAAAGCTAAGATGGTACTACACCACCAGGTGAGAGACACATCTACTGCTGGCAGCGAGATGAAGCTATATGGTAGCTTCATCTATACGGTATGACCAGGACTGCCTTCATGGGTAAGAGGTAGCAGGCAAAGGTCAGTTATCCTAGCAGAGAGAAGTCACTAATGGAGTCATATGAAATTCCTGATAGGGCCTGTGCTACTCAGCATATCTAAAAGCAACCTGAAAAGGAGCATAAACAGTAAATGACAGTTTGCTAATATTACAAGTCAAATGAAGTCATCAGGTTGGAGTAGAAAACAAAGAGGCACTTTTTCACACAACACACAGTTAAACTGTGGAACTTCCTTACCTTATGGCTTGTCAGGACTGCCATTAGCTCACATAGTTTCCAAGAGCTACTAATTAAAAACCCATGGAGCGAGCAGGAGAAACCTACCAAGAGGTACTAAGCAAAAAAAAATACCACTTTTCTTTTCTTTTTTTTTTTTTTCCAAAAATATCTAGGCTATGTTCTAGATATTTTTATCATTACTAGCAACTGGGTGAGTGTAGCAGACCAGAGAAGCATCTGCACATATTTGGCCAGTTCTCGTATCAAGCATGAGCTAACCACTGTTAAAGAGACTGGACACCAGGACACAGCTTTGATTTAATCCTGTAACATAATTTAATAAGAACAGTCCCTACCTGCAACTCCACATAGCTATGCCCTTACCTTGCAGTCAGTGGCAGAGACATAAGAATACTTTCAATTCTTGATCCTGGTGTCAGGAGGCCAAACTTTGTACCCCTGTCATAAACCAAGTTGAACTCCACATACCTATGGGGAGTGAAAAGATGCAATGGAAAACCAAGTTTATTATCAGAAGTTGCTTATGCCTTCTTCAACTCACAGAAATAAACAAAAACAGCCTGTCTGCTGTGTTGGGTGTCACAATGAACCCTGGTTTGGGGCCAACTGTTCTGTAACATCCTCTGCGTAGGAATGCAAGCGTGACCTTGCCACTCCACAAAGCATAGGAAGTAACAGACGAGAGCAGACAAACTATTCAAAGAGAGCATTCTGCGCGGTGCTTACTAGCTGCTTCTAGGCCTCAACCCTGCTGGCAAGCTCAACAGCAAGTTTAGCTTGGTTATGCTAGAACTCCTTTTTGTGGTGGTGTCAGATATAAGAGGAGCCTTAAAGGAACGAAATGACCACAGGAAAAACTCTACTGTGCAGTCCTCCATGCTGAAAGACACATAAGCAGCAAGGTCAGAACAAGATTTTCTGTTTCTTGGGGAAAGTTGAAAAGCAGAAGTCAGACAGCTTCAGAGTGCTGCCTGGGACTTGGAAGTACCATAATACAGAGTTTTCTGCCCTCCGCATAGGAACAGAGCGGTGACAATTCAGCAGGGGTTATCTTAGTAACCAGTACTGAGGTATTAGTACTTAACAGAGATATACGAAGGGAGAAGCACTTATCTATTTGCAGAAACGGAATGCTTAGCCTAGCCCGATAACCTGCAAACAGATCCAGGGAAAGAAGCAGGCCTCATGAGCCGGTCCGGGTGGCAACTTAAAGAAGCTATATCCTCCTATAACCTTAGCAGGATCCTAAAAGACCAACACTCCCAGGAATAGCCTCAACTGCTCATTTGAATAATTACTGCAGGCCAGTGATCTAAACTGGAATACTTATGCCTTCTCTATGCCACTCTCACAGATTTCTCTGCAGAAGAGGAAGAAACGAGAGACTCTGGTTCTGCACAAAGCATATGTATTCTCATTTCTCCGTATGCTTACACAATTGCAGGACATAGATAAAGGAGTACAACTGTATCTACCGATGTACTTAAGCTTTTGCAGCATTAACAGTTGTTCACATTAACAAGCATCCTCAAAAGTCTTTTAAGTTACGTTGACTTTGGACCATGCTAGAAAAACAAAAGCCCTCTGTATCTTCATTCCTTTACAAAGAGTTCACTGCATCCTCATTTCAATGCCAAGGTCAGATAGAATAGGTATGTGTGTAAAAAGCTGAAAGTACTCTTGGGTACAGTTATTCCATGACTTTCTGGGGTTTAGCTTCATTTCTGAATAGGAAGCATGACTCCCTCACCCTTATGCTCCTCATGTCACAGAGCAGTCCTATATCCTGCACCAGTAGGCTGCAGGACAGGGCAGGATTCAGGACACCACACACTCCTTTGACTATTACAGCAGCTTCTCCTGGTTTTTCAAAGAGCTGGAGAGAAACTGTGGCATTTTGTATGGCATTCTCTGGCAAGCTTTAGAGCACTTACACAAACTTAGCCCACGCCACAACAGGACATAAACCCTACAACCATAAAGAACTAGCTCATTTTTTTCTTGCCAGCATAATCCACCACCTGTGAATTCTTTTGCTCCTTCAATACTCACCGTCCTCTCCGTAGCTGCTGCCACAGCTTTTCCTCTGGTGTGAAGGAGTCATGGCAGTGCTTTTTCACAATGGGGACGTAACAAGGCACAACAGCTTTGGCACAACTCTTCACAAACTGGAATACTTCCTCCTTGGAGGGAGAGTCCACATCATCAAAGAATATGCCTCCAATCCCTCTTCGCTCATCACGGTGCTTGATATAGAAGTAGTCATCGCACCTAGAAAAGGTGGCGGACAATTATTAATATGGTCCACAATATTCAAGGAAATTGACAGAACTCCAGTTACATGGCACGGGACGGCACCAGTGAAATATTGATGAAAAGTCAGTTCCTGTGGTGCCGGATGCCACACTGTTTCACTGACTGCTGAGAGCCAGGACGGTATAGCACCATCAGGAAAGCACTCCTGCCTTCACTTACAGTAAAAGCTCTGATAAATGGTCTCTGCAAAGCTACGTATCACCACACAGTCACTGACCTCGTAACACTCAAACACCATGGCAGATGCTTCCACATGCAGTGATCCCGTCCACATCCTCCACTCATGAGGAGAAGAGACACCTGATTTCTAAACTCCACCCTAAGAGCTCTTTGAAGATTTCGTTCCCTGAATTACATATAGATCCCAAATTACTTGTACAGCTTTCAGAGGAACTCAAAATAAACTGTACAGCTTTCAGATGAACTAAAAAATAAATAATTTCTTTATTCTTTTTGCCATTCTAGTGAAATAATTGGTTTTCTGCATCAAAACTGAAAGAATCTATAAACCCAAGAACAGCTAAGAAAGCCACTGTCACTTAAGGAAAAATCAGAAGTGAGCCACCCTTCCTTGGAAACAGGGTTTTTAATAGTTAAGCTTGGAAGATGGAGCCATTCTAGCAGTGGTTTTTCATGCCTCATGTTCAAGTTTATGAAGGAGTAAGTGCAGCTTAAACTGCAACAAGGAGGCAATTAATATCTTTTGTATTTACTGGAAGTATGTAGGTGTGCAATTACTATAAATTAGCTGATTCAGTGTATCCACACCCTATATTGCTTACAGTTGCTTGCTTGGGCAGCCATACTCTGCAAGTCTTCACATGGGGGAGAGATAGAAGGGAAGTAGGAAGCAGAAACCATCAACAGCAAGGAAATCCTGCCTTTCTTTAGGACTGGTTTTCCATGCATGGCTGTTCACAAGCAATATAAAGGGTGTGGCCATAGCAGGAGAGACATGGAGATAGAACAGACTTTTTTTATTAACTGGGATGATCAGCTTTTTTTTTTTTTTTTTTTAATAGCAACTGGAAGAGTTAGGAAAAAAAGTGCAAGTCAGAAATGCAAAAGAGAACAAGCCTGACAAAAATCTTAAAGCTAGATCAGGAAGACAGCATGGTAAGCAAAACAAGCTTTTATGTTTGAGAAAGGTGGGAAAGGGGACAACACTAATTAGAAGCTCAGCAGAGATTCCCACTGCTCCAGCATCGAGAACCGCATGCCCGTATACAGCTGCTGCTTACAACAAATACTCATGCTGGGAGTGAGAAAATTGCCTTTGTCCATGGGATACAATTAGTCCTCCCCAGAGCTGCCCTCAGACTAAGAACAGGGACCTTTCTCTCCCACCCCCTGCAGCTGGCATTACTAGCCTATTTACGCTACCAAAAAACTGACCATTACGGCAGACACCCTGAACTACCATTCAAAAATTCTTCAGAGAACAAGATTGTAGCCTTAGGGTTGTGTAAGATGTGCTTCTCTACTAAGTGGTTCATACCCAAGCTAAAACACCCACTTTATCTCCTCTCCTCAGACAAGACCTGGCAGTTTACAAAAGGGCAACCCCTCCTTCCTGGATACCACAGTTTGTAGCAGATACAATTATCAGACACAGAGCAGCAAGCCCCCACTGAACTGTGAAGGATCCCATCACTTCTATCTTTCAGTCCAAGAACAACATTCAAAGTTTGCATCTTTAGAGAACATGCTGTTTAACTCTTGGTGAATGTGTCACTGGAAAAAAAATTACAGCTCCATCAAAATTATGAAGCTTCTGTATTAAGGACAAGTGAGCTCCTTTACCTACCTGGAGAAAAAAAAAAAAAAAAAAAAAAAAAGGTAATGAAGGACTGACTGAAGGCAGAAAAACCGGAGTGGGATTTTCAGAACTGCCGCACTGGCCCAAGAGCTCACATTACAGTCATGCACATTTACCATGAGATCACTGTAAGGAGAATTAGTGCAAGTCCATGGGGCAAAAGTCTTCTCCTAGTTTAATACCAGAGGCTAAAAGGAAATTTTGAGTTGCCTAGTGAGGTCTGTGGCTTACAAAATCTTGTAGAGTCAGCTTGGGTTTTATTCCAGCTATGGATTTATGATCCTAGTTATCAGCTCTCTGATTTGAAAAACTCAGGCCTCTGTAAATAAGAGATTGCTTTACATTTTGTCCCAGTACACATCTGCTGATACTCATCAAAAGGCAGAGCAGAGCCAACTGTTCTTAGAACAGGTTTAATTGGTGATACCCAGTGCCACCTTCTGCTCCCACAGAAGGGGCCCAAGCGCATCTCTCCCCACATACCATTTCTTGTACTTGGGATACAGCTTCAGATCATGCTTGTCACAGGCTTCTTTCAGGGTCTTGTGAAAATGAACAGCATCTTCTTCATTCAAGTAAGTTGGAGTGAGGTCAGTCCCACCGCCAAACCACCACTGTTTAGTTCCTATAGGAGAGAGGCAAACAGCAACATTTTTCTTCGAAACTTCCAAACAGAAATACATTGCTAGTGGTTCACCAAGAACAACTACTTTTACAATACAAATCAAAATCATTATTCAGTGGTGTCCCTAAACCTCAATCATGAAAAATTTTAGTTTGAGGTAGTGAAAACACGAAATAAATTTCAAAGCAGTGAAAACCATTTGTTCAGTGTTTTGGACCAGGATATTGGTTTCACAAGATGGGCTGGCAACTCCTATTCAAGAATCTAGAAACATTTTACTGCATGTGAAAGAAAGGGATCATCGTTATTAAATCCAGGGAAGTAACTGATGAAAAATGATCCATAATGCTCTGGCAAAATAATTGAAAGAAAACTCTCTTTGAGCTTCTGACAGTACACACGCTGTCACAACGTACAGATGGGCTCTCAGCATTTGACCACCTAGCCTGGAGTCCCACTTCTGACAGCGGCAAGTCGCAGAAACTCAGGGAAAAAAAGGCACAATGCAGTTAGAGACTGATGTTTCTCACAGTACATTCCCCCCCAGCTGCTGAGACGAAGGTACATCCTGGCCAAAATGCTCATCAGTCCTTCACAGACCTTTCTTCTACTAAATTCTAGAATTGCTTCTTTGAATATGTTTTACATATATTCATAACCTACATTTTAACTTAAATGGTGTACTCTGCGAGAAGTAAACTGCAAAGCCCTTTACCAGATGCATGCGTCACACTGATTTTACAAATGAAGGTCCAGAGGTTAAGAGATCCAGAGCTACACAACAGACTCTTGGCACAGCTGGGAACAAACCCAGGCCGGTTCTTAACCTCTTACCCTAGCCATGCGTTCACGCATCCTTCACGTGGAGTCAGACATTTCACGTGTACTTCATTGGATTAAAATTCTTACCATCCGCTTCTTCAATTTCAAAGTATCTGTAGTTGAAGTGCATGGTTGGAACATGAGGGTTCTTTGGATGGACAACAGAGCTCACGCCCATGGCGCAAAAAGGCAGCTTCCCTAGATAAAAAGTTGCACAGAAAAAAAATCTTCAGTGTTTCAAATAACTTCATTTATTATCATTTAAGGAACATCACTATTTTTCCTTAGATTCCAAACTACTGTTCCACTACAGGAAAATTTCTCACGTTGAGTCACCATAATCAACGTGCAATTTACTTCTCATCCACACACTTCTGGGCACCTAACTAAATGCTTTTTTTTGGTGTTTGTCCTAAAATGCAACGATATATTAGAATACCCATTAGATGTAGATAGCTTAAAATGTAAGGCACTGCTAAGGCTTTCTGCCACCTGCAGTCCTCAGAATCGTCCTTTGCTACATGAATGCAGGCTGAATCCTCTTTAGCCTTCAGGTCTTTTTGGTTCTCTCTGTCCACCTCTTTGGTACGTAACTCCTGCGCTGTTTCACTATTGAGCTACAGCGTCGTTATTGAGAAACAACCTGTGCCTACAGCTCACTGCTTAAAGCAGCAAGACAGAGGGAGAAGCACTCCGATACCTAGTTTTTTAGAGACATGAAAGTCCACCTGCCAGGCTTACTGCTTGGAAACCAGCATGACACAAGTGAAACCTTCCCTTGAGCGGTTATCAGTTGGCCTTCCTCCTGTTCTGCTCAAAGGCCAGACTCTGCTGTCCAAGTACCTGCACGGGAGCACTCAAGGGAACCCATCCCGGTCCCTTACCCCACCTCCCCGCCGGACACCTTACCGTCTTTGGCCTTCAGAGACTTCCCTCTGCTTCTCATCTGCCGCGCTGCCTCCTCGGACAGGACCCCGAACACGACGGACACGTTCACACCTGCCTTCTCGAAGACCTCGCCGTCCTGCAGCACGCAGCTGATGCCGCCTCCGCCTGCCAACGCCAGGGTCACCCCGCGCCGGGGCCGCCGCCCGCCGGGCTGACCGAGCCCGGGGTGCCGGTGCCCGGGGTGACCCCCGCGGCCCCCCCGTACCTTCCTTCCTCTCCCAGGTGTCGACAGCGAAGGTGGCGCCGGGGTCCAGCGCGGCCAGGGCGCGGCACACCTCCCCTTGCGTCTCCATGATGAGCAGCTCCATGCGGCTCCGCAGCTCCCGCCGCCGCCGCCGCAGCTCCCGCAGCCCGCTCACCGGCGGCGCCATGAACCTCTGCCGCAGCTCCTCCTCCTCCTCCTCCTCCTTCTCATCCTCCTNGGTGGGGGTCTGTCCCGGCTGGGTGCTCGATCGCCCCCAGAGCTGGGTTGGCACCGGGCTGCCCGCCTTGCGTCGGTTGTGAGGCCGGGAGAGGCAGCGGTGAGGGGAGCCCGCGGTGAGGGGAGCCCGCGGTGAGGGGAGCCCGCGGGCGCCGCAACCCGCCCGGTGCGGCGTGGGGAGAGGGGGCTGTTGTGCTTGTGCGCCCGAAAATGTTTCTGCGTGCTAGGACCACGTAACCCGGTTTCGTCAATGCAGCAGCTTGAGGCTGTGGTCATGTGAGTGAAGGCTTGTACAGGGCCAGGCATGGCTGGAATAGGAGTAAGGGTGTATTTTCTTGAGCTATCCTGTGAACCAAGTGGGGTTGCGCACCTGCGTATGGCATTGCTGATTTTATACTCGCAGTAACGATTTTTTAGAATCTCACTGTTTTGTGGGACCACCAGTTTAGTGCTTCCCATGGATTTGTGAGGGCACATGCTTATGCCTCCTTGATCTTTCTCAGGTTGAAGGGCTGTTTTGGGTTTTGCTAATAAAAATTCAGACCAGTAAGGAGAAGGATTGTGTAGAACCAGATGTTGAAAGGTATTGCATGGCACCAACTTACAGTTCAGAGTTTGATTTTCTTGGTGCTGATGTTGGCACCGCATCCATTAACATGATTTTATGTTTTCTCAGCTGCCTTGACATCGGCTGTATCAACAGTGGGACAGTACAACAAACCAACTAGCACAATCGTGTTTAGCGAACAAATGAAAGGGCAGTTTTCCTCAAGCAAGCACATAAGTGACAGTGCAGCTGTTGATGATGGTAATGTGCAGAGCTGAGCTATGATAGTTTTCTTTCAAATCAAACAGCTGATTCACTGATTTTTTTTATTTTTTTTTTACAAATAAGCATATTATTATTTTCTAATAAGTAGTGACATTTATTAAACCTGTTGTTGATTGAGGACCTATATGAGGGTTAGGCTGAGGAAAAATAACAGCTACCTCAAAAGCCCAGCCCTGCAAGGTTTGTACTCTGGTATGCAACTATTCCTTGGAAACAGCAAGCTTCTGGTATTTCAGGACTGGTTTGCATCTGTAGTACCCAGTAGGAGATCAGTTTCAAAGGTGGCTCTAAGGTAAGCAAGGAGATTTCTCCCTAATATGGATCAGGGCTTCATTATCTGTCTTTTCATTGTAGGTTGGGGTTTTTTTTTTTTGGTTGGTTGGTTGGTTTTTTGGAGGGGGAGGAGCAATAACGTTCACTCGAAGGTTTAGTCCATTTCCTCTTTTCTGATCTGTTTCTGCTCTTTGGCAGCAGAGGATGCTCTGAAGCTGCTGAAGCTCTGCAAGCAAAAAGGGAAGGAGACCTCTGAGCTGGGCTCTCTTCTGCCATCAGCTGGAGGACAGGATCCCTCGTGAGCCAGGAGACCACTGGAGACAGGAGTGAGGGAAGGAGTGTGTTATTAAATGCAGGAGGGATCTGTGGCTGAGGTAGAACTGCGCTACCATCTTAGAGGCTGTGATAAGTCTGCTTAATTTGGCTCTTTCCACAGTTCTTTTTCCAGGGCTGGCTGTGATAGCTCAGTTTCTTCTTGAATTGCATCCACTGGATTTACCTAAACATTTTCATGATAACTGCATGCATTGTGCTCTTCCATGCTACTTACTGTAGTAAAACTCTGCTCTCTTAGTGAGTTTCTTAGACACTACTATAATGGAAGAAATAAATGCTGAGACCAAAAGACATGTAAAATGCATTCATGCTGATGAGCATTTAATGATTTTTTTTTTTTTTTCTCCTGTATTAGTTTGAGCGCAAACTTTGATAACATCTGGGAATTTAGCTGGATGGGACCTCTGGAGGTCTCTAGTCCAACCCCAGGGGCTCACCATTCCCAGGCTGGATGCGGTTGCACAGGACCTTCCTTGTTGGGCCCCAGCATTGAACCACCCCCATCAGGAAGAATTTTTTCTTGCATCTAGGGGGAATTTGCTGCAACCACATTGTCATATCAGCGTCTTGGTCTTGCTGCTGAATCTTAGCAGCAGAACTTTTTTTACAGACTGGGATTTCTCGGTCTGGATGCTGGAGCATGGTTAGGCTGCATTCTCTGATGGAGGTGAGAAGTCATAGCGTGTAAAATCGATACTCCTACTGCTTTTGTGATGAATCTTCTCACGTTAACTCTTTCTGATGGCCTCCTCTCTAACAGCAGTTTCAGGTTGAAACATCAGCCAAATGCCATATACTTTCCCTTTGCAGCAGTGGGGAAGGTGCAATTAGCATACAAAGCGTCAAATATGACAAAGCGTCAAATATGACACCTTGCACAGGAGATATTTTTTTGTAGCCCTGCTTATATATGTGCAACCAAATTGTGTTGGCCAGTAAAAAGAGCATTGTAGAGAGCAGCTCAAGCTTCCTTTTAATGTATTTGAACTAGTGGCTTCACCACATTATTTCAGCTTATTTCTCTCTATAATACTGAGAATAGGAGCACCTAGTGGTGTGTGTGAGATGCTCAGCTCAACAGTGTTAAGAGGCAAGAAAATGGCAGCTTACATTTTGATCCACATTTTCAATGTATAGTGTTGGTTTGAAGGGTGGGGGCTTTCAGCTTGTGTGTGCTGTTGAATTCCCGTGCTCTTCTGTTTCTTTGGAAATACAAAAGGAAGAGGAAAAAGGCACTTGGAGCTTAGATCAAAGGCAAAAGGAAAACCTGAAATTGGTTCGTGCATTTGCTTGACCAAGAATTGAACCTGGGGAAATGTACCTTATCCTTTTTTTTTAGTGAACTAGGTGAAATTCCAAGGTCTTGACTTCCCTTTGAAATCTCCATGTCATTTTTTAAAGTCTGATTGAAAATTTACATGGTGAGATGACTTTAAGTATTGTATCACTTAGCGGGTCATCCATTTTCACACCTGTATGTGTTATGGTAGTGAGAATCTTGTGGTGGATTTTCTTCTCAATAAGAGTGAGGCTGTTTAGAGTTGCTTTGTAGCCAAAACCTCTACTGATACAAACCAGTGTGATTCTAGATAAGGTTGTAGGGCTACAATGATTTCAAGAAGGTTTGAAGAGTCTTATTGACATTTTTATGAGGTGATCTCCAATGAAAAAAATCACTAAGTTGTTTTTTGTTGTTTTTTTTACCTGTATTTAAGAGCTCTGAAGCTGCATGTATTTAGGTGCTGTCTACCTTGGTTTTCTTTTCTATGAGAATTTATTCACAAATAGAGTATTAACAAAAGAACAAGAGACACTGCATGTTCTAAGGTAGTGAAGCATGATCAGGTCTGATTCAGACTGAAACAGGCATGGTGCTTTCATTGAGGCTACTTGATACTTTTGTTTTGAGCACTGAATTAATGCAGTTGCTTATCAGAAAATTGGAAGAAAAAGATATGTTGAGAACCGAAAAATTCCCCATCAAGTTGGCATTTCTATTACTTCTGAAGTTAAAAGAGCCAATCTCGTCCAGTTTATCACACAAAGCCTTGATTGTGACTTCAGAGTGATACTGAGGGCTTGCAAAGTTGGACAAGTACTTTTGTTTAACAAAGGTTGGCTCAAAGGTTTTTGCATGACAGTATACTTTGAATTAAGTTAGTATTTCAGTACGTGTCAGAGAGAGAAGTTAAAAGCTTTGGGGACTGAGCTGAAACAGTAGGTGATGTGAAGATTGTCAGAGAAAGATGAAAACCTTTCCAACTGTATCTGTCATCTCAGTAATTTGTCTGGATGGCAAGCTCATAGGAATCCCCTCTTTTTTTTTTTTTCTTTAATGCAAGATTGATTCTCCTGGGTATATGAAGGAGGGAAAGGATAACTACAGAACAAGAAGCTGCTGTGCTGAAATTGCTTCAGGCTACCTCCTAGAAGGCAAGAGTAGTTGAGAAAGCCTTTCTTCCTCTAACTCTTGATCACCTTTGCGAAGTTAATAAAAAAAGAAGAGAAAAAGTGAAATGTAGCATTGCCCAAAGAGACCGAGTCCCCTGGAGAGGTTTGCACTAACAAGCAAATGAGGTCCAAAAATGTGCTGCATGCAACCTCCTCTGGAAGTGTGCTTGTGTGCCGAGTTAGGTACTGCATACAGTCTTCCCTGCGATGAGAAGTCTGTCTGTTTTCCTGTTTCCTCTGCACCCTTCCTTCAGATTTGCTATTATGTAACACCATCTTCATAAAACATCGGGAATTTTCCAAAACCACAGCTATTGCATATGTGGCTTCATTAAGGCTAAAAAGTCAAAGCATGACCTCTCTCCCAGGCTTCCATGGAAAAGGAAAGAACAAGCAGAGCCGATCTGTTGAAGTGGATTCCCTGTTTAATTTCTTGTACTGAGATCCAGGTCAAACACACTACTCCCCTGCCCTAGTGTCATAATGTTTGTTTTGTTTTTTTTTTTTCTTGCAGCCACTGTAGCTGTTTATACAGACTAAATGTAATGTTTGCTGTTATGAAAGTCCATCCAGAAGCCAAAATACACACCCTTCCGTCTTCCCCAGAATAATCAGTACGTTGTTTATGGTTAAGCTAAAGGACTAGCTGAGTTAGCTCACAAGTCTTAAGAAACTTGTGTCTGCAGCTATTTCTGCACTGTGATAGCATGGTTGAAAGTCCTCTACTGTCTGGGCAGCTCTACAGAGCTCCAGAGGCTTATAGTCTTTGAAATGCTCCTGTATAACTACAGAACTGAACTTCGAACTTGCAGATCTAAAATCATGAGCTTATGCTCCCTTCAGTAATACCCATCAAGAAGCCTTGATTCTAAGGGTGTCAGAAAGCACTACATGTTTTTTCATGGTGTAAAATCTTTCCCACTCTCACTAGAGAGAGATATGCTAAAATTATTCTCTGTGGCTGTGGTAACCACAGCAACTGGGGTTAAAAGAGCTGCAGTGCTGTCTGAGTAACTTGCGTGTCCATAACCTTTCCGGGTGTAAGGCATGGTGGCAGGATGAAAGCTGTGTCATCAGATTCTAGTTCATCTTTAATCAACTGGACTAAATCACATTCACCCCAGTAACTTTGTAGTTGTTCACATTTGTTTTGCACAGCTTGCTGCAGTTTTCAAGATTTTTTAAATCGGACAATCTCACAATCTGCACTTGCTGATCAGACTTCTCTAAGGCACATGTAAGTGAACATCACATAGTATTCAGCAGTTTTTTAAATAGTTGCAGTTACTAAAATAGAAATCTTAGGGAAGTAGCAGTATACAGCTGCCACCGCCCAAGATGGCACAAGCGAGATGCGTATGTGGAGAATCAACAGAGCGCTTAGGGTGGGAAAGCATTTTCCATGGAAAAAGGTGCTATGCTCACCCTCACTGACAAGGAAGATGACCAGTGTAAGAATCAAGAGACCATGTACGAGAGAGGTGTTGTGGTCATTTGGAAGCTGGCAGTTCAGGACTCGTGATGATTCCTGGCTGTGGCATTTTTAACTTGGTGCTGGGGGGCTGGTTTACCATCTGGTGGAACCATAGGCTTAATGCACCATCTTACTATTACCCTTACACTGTACTGCAGGGATAAGGTCAGGCAGGACTTCTATGAAAAAGAAGATAAACTGGTTTTCCTGCATTGCGTCCAGAAAACTAATAATAAGGCCTGCTTATTACATTAATTACTGTCAAGTAAGAGATACTCTTTCCTCATACTGTTGGTTATATCTGGTCATTGAATAATGGCCATTGCAAAACCTGTAGTTCTAACTTAAATGGACTATCAGGCTTGTTTTTTCTCTATTGGTTTAAATCTTATATAGGCATTCTTCTCCTGCAGACTGGGTATGAAATGCAGGACAGGGTAGGGTAGAATAAGGTCTGTTATCTCAGGATAGAAACCTGGTTGGATTGTAAGGTTGTTTATCAATATTTCTTCTATTTTCAAAACACTTAAAATTCTCAAGTATCCAAAGGCACTTTTTGGTGCAGTCAGCACCCCACATGCATGACCCTGAATGTCAGTGAGGGCTATGCCTTTAAAGTAACATATGTACAAATGATCTGACTGGTTCAGACCAAACATCTGCCTGCTCCCTGTCTCCAGCAATGGCCCCAGGCTTACCTCTAATGGTTTGTGTTGAGGTTTAGCATCACATGGCTGCCCCTCCCTCCTCCAGTGGGCTAGTGGGACTTGCCACATCCTCCAGGGCAGGAATGGTGCTGAGGGGACAGGTTCAGCCCTTGATGGGCACCAGAACAGATTGGTAGTGTTGTACCAAGTACAGACTAAGCTGGTTGATTAAAAGCAAGCCAAACCCAAAAGCAGACACCAGAGAAGCAAAAGAATGATGCATGGTACTTCTGCTGGATACTCTCCCAGCCTGTGTGTTTTCTCTTTAGGGATTTCCCGAACCTGATGTGGTTTATCTGGTTAGTGACTACCAGTAGATCTCTCTTCTAAATTCTCTTTCAGTCTCAAGAACTTTCTGCAGCTAGAAGATCCTCCAGCAAGGAGCATTGTGGTCTATAGGTCTTCTCTAGAACCCAGCTTCTCTTTATTGATGACTCCTTGTTCTTGAATATCTGAAGAGAGAGTGAAGTTCCTATCCATGCCATCAGCCTCCCAAGGTGTCTCTTCCCCAGAGTGGAGAATCCTAGCCCACTAGCTCCTTGTATGGTGATCACTATTACCATGTGCAAAGTATGTGTCAGGAACACGTTGCTTACCTGTGAAATGCACATGTTTCTGAAGTGAAACACCGCAAATCTTCATCAACAAGTTAGTGGATTTCTAAATTAATCCACTGTCTTGAGCAATTTTTTTTCCTCTCAAAATTCTGAGAAACAAAGAACAATGTCTTGTTACTGCCTGTTCTTGTGTCTGGTTTGAAAAAGAGCACCTTAAAAGACTAGTCAATAAATGTTTTGAGAGCACTGATTTTAGTCTTGCCTAAGAGTTGTGATTCACCATCTGTTGAATCACAACTTTCAATTCCTGTGCCTGAGTTTCTTAATCTCTCATCTCACATTGGTCTAGCTCTGTGGACTGGGCAATGTCACCAAAGCAGAAGTAATCGTGCTGGAGACGAGGCTGGGCACTGCAGAGGCAGATCTATGACCAGGTACTCTGCGTACTGGGCTGGAGTGGAGGAGTGGAGAAGCCCCTGTAAAGATGAATGTAGGTGGTGTACTTTGAGGGAGAGCAGACAGCAAGGGCAGAGAGCAGAAGCTTTGGGGGCAGTTTGTGACAGTTAGTTTGGAAACCACTAGTGTTTTTTAAAAGTTAGCTTTCCCAAGTGGGCTGAACTATTTCAGGGAAGCCCTGTTGGGTACAGTGTGGCTTGAAGGACTAAAATGGATTTGAGGAGAAGACCAGCATATTGAAAGCTACAGAATCAATTTCTTACTGATACTAGTGTCTGCTAAGAAGTTATTCTGTATGACTCCTGATATGCTACTAAAGTATAGGACATTGTAGGGCAGCTGCACCATCTCAGCATCAGACTTCCTTTTTTGTCTATTTATATCACTCAGTCTTCTTGTCAGATCATGCCTTGTCATGAGTTCTGTGGGATTTCATTGTGTTTTTAGCTTTTAAATGAAACGGAGTGTCCCAACCCATACTGGATCTCAGCACTACATTATCTTCCCCTTCGGGGTGATACTTCAGTTTTGTTCTTTTTCAGTGTAATGTAACCCCGATGCCTTCCCTCCACCTTTCTTCCAAACTGTCTTGAAAGTCCCTGGCTAGACTATCACATGCTCATCACTGGTTTTCCCCAACGGCCCTGTTTCTTGTGTAAACACAAGTCCTTAGGGTTATTGTCCTGAGTTTACTTTTCACACGAGAGATGTTTTCTACTCTTACTTGTGGAAAACTCCTGCAAACTTTCCTTTCCCACAAGTTTCAAATTTTTCCTGCCTTCTGGACTTTCTCATTCTCCATTAATGTGAGATACTGACCAGTCACAGCAGGACTGTTCCTGCATCCTAGAGAAACAGAGTTTTTCCCTCTAAATTTCCTAAGAGGAGGCCTTGGAGAAGTTCTCTTGTTTTTGCCTATTAAAGGAAGATGTAAGAGGATGGCTTTTATTTTTAAAACAAGGAGCCATGTGAAAACCATGGGACATAGGGCCCTACCTGCCTTTATTGACTCTTAAGATAGGCTACCTCTTAGGTTATAAAGTCGAGTTGCACAGTATCAACGTGCATTTAAAAACTGTGCTTTAATCCATCATTAGTGTTTTTGAAGAGTCTATCTTAAACAGATAAGGGATTACATCTGTTAACTGAGGAAAGTGGAGAATACAGGCATGATGCGCCAGCTGAATAGTTTTCCATTGCCTTACCCTCATAGCAGTGTGACACTCCCCTAGCATTGTGATTATTTTATCATTTTATATTTATCTATAAGAAGCAAAGGAAGGGATATTAGACATACAATATTAACCTATCCTAGAACTGTGCCTCAAGTACGGTAAACTTGTGGAGCATTACTTGAACCATCAATGAAACAGAAAAGTGAGTTATTTTTAATGCTGCTGTAGCATTTCTCTAGATAATTCAAAAACATATATCAGTGTTAATACTCTCTATTAGTTTGTGGAATTGTGGTAGATACTGATCTAAAAACATATTGACCTACTCCTGTTACATTTTCAGGTCAGTTTTGTCACAGGATTACAGCAGTAGTATATAGTGGATGACTCTGGGGGCATCATGAAAGCATGAGCATTTTAGAGAACATATACCTTTTTGGAGAATAATCTTACAATATAGGAAACGCGCAAGGTTCCTATGTTATTCTGCTTTTTAAACTGACTCATTTCTTGCTAATATGAAGTCAATGTTTTGGATGTGCTATCTGTAGCTGTTACTTTAATTGCACTTTTGTAAAAGACAAATTACTTAAACTGTTCAACAGCTTTATATATTTTGAGTTTTGCTGTAGACTTTCTTGTATAATTTTTGACAAGTTCTCCATAAAGTCAGATAGCAAGTTACAGCTTGCATTCAAACAGTTTGATATATTTGATTGAGTTTTTCAGTACTGAGGTCTTTGGATCTTGAAAAATGTCTGAGCTAGCATGTCTTCCAGCCCTTCCTGAAAGTACTGTGAGGTGAACTCTAACAGCTGTCATACATTAGCTTGAATGGTTTCTTTGTTTAAAATACAAAACCCTGGGCTTATTCTGGAAGGGAGACCTACTAGATCTCTGAGGGCTTTGGTTATTATTTAATAAATTCAGAAACTGTTGAGATTCAATGTATTGTTTTTCTGAAAGTTTTCCCTGTAATTTGTGGGTATAAGGACAGCAAAAGATAAAACTTATGTTCTTTGCTTTGTCTCTATATCTCTGTCTGTACTTCTAAATCCAGCCCCTGCCCCACCAGAGGGTGGTGGGACAGATAGTGGTGATAGTGGTCTACTGCTGATGACCTGGTATTAAACATATGTTCCATGGGTGCTTAGGGAGGGGGGGATTATTCTATCACACGATGAACTCAAGAGTGCCTGTTGAAATTACCAGGCAACAGGCTTAAATCAAACAAAGGCAAGTTCTTTTTACATAGCGTAGTAGAAATAAACTATGAGACTGATGGGTGCAGGGTGTTACGGAGACCAGGAGAATAAATCAGCTCAAAAAAGGAACTGAAGAAAATCATAGAAAGGTTTTTAAATGCACAGATGCAAAAGGAGCCTCTGGCTGTCCCTCAACAGCAAATGACCGTATCTCACGGGAGTATGGTAGAGGAAGAATCAATCTTGCCCTGTTTTTGGTACTCTTTCCTAAAGTACCCATTATTGACCACTGTCAGAGGAAGGAGCCTGGCTTTTTATAGATTTGGTCTCATTCACTGTGGCTGTCCTTATGTTACTGGCCCCCTACATCTGTGAAACAGGAGCAGGATTCATGGCCAAGTACACATTTTATAGTGTGCAGGAAAAAAAAAGTCACGTCCTCAGCTACACCACAACTTGTCTTCACTTTGTTAATATGCAAGGTTAATGAACATAACCACATCATCTTGACCTAAACCCATTCCCTAGACTAAGAGCAGGAGTGCATTAGGTCCTGGGATGGTTTGAGAAGAAAAAGTAAAATGACATCAAGTTACTCTTAATTCTGCTACGGTCTTATTTGGTTAGCTCACAAATATTTGGGGACAGCAAGAAAAATGCAGGCTTCCAGTGTAGTCCAGTGCCAAGAATGTAATCCACAGTTTGTCCTTAATCCCATGAGGATCATCTCGAATGTTTCCAGTGCTTTTGGGAGGAATATTATATTACACAATTTAGGATACTTGTCAGAAACAGAAAAAATAAGGTTTACAGTAAAAGCATTGCCCCTGCTTTATGCTTCTGCAGGAGGAAAACGGTGTGTCAATATGGACGATCAATTTGAAAAAACAAATTAAAAGGGCAATTTTTCTTAAGCGTCTTGCAGCAATCCATTCCAATTAGTTCCCAGTACTAAAATAAGCACTGTTTAGTGCCTGATGACAATTCAAGGAAATAAGTACTTTTAGCTCCATAAAAAAAAAAGCTCAATATACTGACAAGATACTCATCTTCGCTTATCTGTCTCATTTTAAACTCGGGCTGAGATCTGAGCTCCAGAATCATAGAATGTTTTGGGTTGGAAAGGACCTTGAAGATCATCTAGTTCCAGTATCCCTGCCATGGGCAGGGACACCCTCCACTAGACCAGGCTGCCCAAAGCCCCATCCAGCCTGGTCTTAAACACTTCCAGGAATGGAGCCTCCACAACCTCTCTGGGCAACCTGTTCCAGTGCCTCACCATTCTCACATTGAAGAATTTCTTTCTAACATCTAATCTAAATCGACCCTCCTTCAGTTTAAACCCATTACTCCTTGTCCTGTCACTACACTCCCTGATAAACAGTTGCTTTCCATCTATCCTGTAGGCCCCTTCAGGTACTGGAAGGCCGGAATTAGATCTCCCTGGAGTCTCCTCTTCTCCAGGCTGAACAATCCCAACTCTCAGCCTGTCCTCATAGGAGAGGTGCTCCAGCCCTCTGATCAACTTTGTGGCCCTCCTCTGGACTCTCTCCAACAGCTCCATGTCTTTCTTGTAGTGAGGCCCCCAGAGCTGGACACAGTACTCCAGGTGGGGTCTCACAAGAGCGGAGTAGACAGGCAAAATCACCTCCCTCAACCTGCTGGTCACACTTCTTTTGATACAGCCCAGGACACGGTTGGCTTTCTGGGCTGCAAGCGCACACT
>VXBL01008297.1:229393-251828 GCA_013400195.1 Aramus guarauna | reverse complement strand
GCTGTAACTCCATTGTGGAAGGCCACCAAATTTGTCAGGCACGATTTTCCCTCGCTGAAGCCATATTGGCTGTCTCCAACCACCTCCTTATTTTCTGTGTGCCTGAGCATAGTCTCCAGGAGGATCTGCTCCATGATCTTGCCAGGCACAGAGGTGAGACTGACCGGCCTGTAGTTCCCTGGGTCCTCCTTTTTCCCCTTCTTGAAAATGGGGGTTATGTTTCCCCTTTTCCAGTCAGCAGGAACTTCACTGGACTGCCAGGACTTCTCCATACTTAAAGTATATGAAAGCAAGTTATGTACATTTGCTGCAAAAGCATACCTTTCAGAGACTCTCTGGCAAGGCATTTAGATCCTCATGTAAACTCCAATTCTTCAGTTGCTGTGTTTGCTGAGCACCTGTGAAGGAGTATTGACCGCAGAAGACAGCCATTTCATATGCCTGTACTGCAAACAGTATTGTGTTGGCATTGTAATGTGAGTGATTAAAATGCGTAAATAGTTGAGTACATGGGATATCTGAGGCTAAAGTAGACCCACTAAACATACTGAATAATTAGTTTCACTGAAATCAGAAGCAAAATACCTGGCATTTAAATGAGAAATGCTGGCCTCTTTTCTGTGTACGGTATACAAGATGGAAAATGAAACAAAATTAAGCCTTGGAACACAATCTCAAATAGGCTTGGAGTCCTAAATGAAAGAAAGAAAAAGAAAAAGGACACAAATTCAATACCTGAATTCAAAGCCTCCAGTAGGTTTCAGACTCAGCATGGGAGGATCCAGGGAGAGTGGAGCCCAAACCCCTTTTTGCAAATAAGAGGAGAGCCTTACTGATTTGCTTGTGTTAAACTTATCTTTCAACTGAACATAAGTTCTAGTTGACTTCAGTGGAGTTTTGCCAAAATAGAACTGTATTAGGCACTGAATAGCATTTCAGGACTTCAGGTTCATTGATGTACTTTGTAGACCCTTGGGAAACTGTGGTAATCACCTATTTTGCCCCTTAGGAAGTGACTCTGTAATGATATTCTCTGCTTCTTGCACTATGTTGTGCAGATTTGGTAAAAAGCCTTCCCCTCAACTTTTAGTGTATTTTTGCGTTGCTTAGCTCTGGCATGAAATTAAATAGCAGCAGTTTGGGATTCATGCTGCTCTTTTTTTTTTTTTTTTTTAGTATTTTTTGTGGTGTTCGTGTTTGCTGTTGTTTTATTATAACAGCCTGGCTACTATATGGGGTGCTTTACTTGAGAAGAAATTGGTCATTCATATTTTTTTAATTAGAGTTCTTGAGGCATGCCAGTCAAATCATGCCAACTGTAAAACATTGAACAGTGATTAATGAACCCTTTGGAGAACATAGGTGAGTCCTGCTTCACATTACATTCTATGAGCAGAAGGACAAGTACCAACATTTTCAGAATGTTTGCCAGTGCTGTGAGCTTCAATATCTGGGAGGTTTGCTATGTGCTGTGCTATTAAAACAGCTTGGTTTTCTGTTGGCAGATCATATGCCTTAAAAAAAACCCATTGCCAAGCAGAAATGCTGGCCACAAGGACTTAGAATTTGTTCACTTCTTGAGCCTTGTCTTGAAGAACGAGGACCTGCAGCCCTGGTTCTTACTGCTGGGAGTTACTTCCCCTTGGGACTTCTGAAAAGTAGCATAATGTATTTCATGCTGAGTATCCAAATATAACTGTATGAGTCATTAGGTAGTAAGCACTCTGGAGGGTCAGCCAGTCTTCTTGTTCCGCATTTATGCAGTGTGTAATATTACAGTGGTCTGGATCTGAGTGTCTTATGAGCTACGCAATACCCCAGATATTAATAGTAGTCATAACTAAGGGACATAGTTTGGCTGCTTCTGATCTCATCACAGACATATTTCAAATCTTGCAGATCTGAATGTAGAAATCCAGATCTCTAGTCCTCAGCCTTCATTATTTGAGCAGCAGGCCATCCATTGCAGTAGTTATTCTGTTCTATACATAGCAGTTCCCTGTGAAGTAAAATAAAACCAATGAAATGCAAAAAAAGGTACTTGATGCAGTGCCTGATGTTTTGTTTGCCCAAATGGCATTTACAGTTCTGCTGCATGCAATTGGAAATGAGGCCTCCTACTGCCATGTCCTATGCAAACATCCTGGAAGGTACAATCTCTTGCACACAATTCTCTTAAAATGATATTGCCTGTTAAATAAAATTGTTACTTGAACACTGAGATTATCAGCAAATCATAAGGAAAGATTAGGAGATGCAACGTTGCCTAAGCCACCCGTTTGGAGATGACTTAAAATCACAAGATTTGTTTAAAATACATAAAAACTTGGGGTTCTTCTCAATTTGCTGTCTTGCCCAGGGGGTTGCATTTTTCAGCTTTAGATCTTTAACCAGGCTGATAAAAGACTACTTTCATAAAGGAAGTTGAAGGTCTTGTGTAGTCATGTTCATGTGATTGCATGAGTTAGCCTTCAGAAAGAAACACCAGATATTACGTTATTTAGCAACATGGAGTAGCATTATTGTCCTTTTAAATTGCTTTTCAGCACCAAGGAAAGATGTAATTCTTCCTAAGAATTTGAATAGACCCCCTTGTTGCTATATTCTCAAGGAATGATAGTGAATCTTCTTTATAGCCTTAGGGAGATCACATTTTGCAGCATATGGGGGTAAAACACTTCTTAGAACAGCATGCTTGTGTGGGAATGAATGCTTCCTTAATGGAACACCCACATTTCATTGGGAGTCTACATGTGTGTCAAAGCAGGGCTTGCAAAATGATCCAGGCACTCTTATAACACTGGAAGAGTAAAAGTGAATGTTACTGAGAACCATAAAGAACTACAGTATGTAACGATCCTCTTTTTAATCTAATCCTGATGGCTCATCCTCTATGAGCAGCAACATTCATGACGTTAAAAATCAGGTCTGAGTGAATTGCTTGCACAATCTCTTTGGTGGCTTCAGTGTAGCCTAAGAGCCACACATTCCTAAATGGCAAAATGCAAAACCTCTGTCAGCCCCTCCTCTCCTCTGGGCCTTGCGGAGGGAACTGGCAGTTAGCACATGTGGACCTCATGGCAGACCTGCAACCTGTCATGCCAGTGGCCACGTACTCAAAAGCACTGAAGTTCTGAGTTCAAGGCTGGGACTTGGAGGCATGTGAGCCTTACTTATATAGGGAAGGAGTATCATGACTGTATCTACACTTTATTTCCATTCCCCAGTGTGCAGGTTAAACCAAATCAGATGATATTAGACTAATATACCTTATTTCTCCTTACTAAAGTGAAATTTGTGTGCCTACATTATCTATCACTTATTGTTGCCCAAAAGATATAAGATATGTTTATACGCCACAAAGTGGCATGTCCTGAACCTGCATTGGCACGCAGCTAAAATAACAGGGAAGACAGAGCAAGTCCAGGTGGGTCTTGGGGTAAGAGTCTTTTGTTCAACCATGGTCTTGTCTATAAACTTTAACTACTGCAGCCAGCCCAAGTTACACTGGCCTGATGGCTGTCTTAACCTGAGTTAAGATCGCCTTTGGTTTTGGGTGTGGGCTTTTGGTGGGGGTTTTTGGTGGTTTCTTTTTGTTTTGGTTTAGTGCTTTGGTGGTTTGTTTGTTTGTTTGTTTTGAAGGGTATGTTAAAGAGTCTAAATTTATTTAATTCCTTATGGAGAACAGAAAATAAATAGCAATGAGAAAAGCAGCTAACAAAATAGAGAAGGCTACAGTTTTATGAATGGGGAGACTTGAGACTTGAAATCAGGGTGACATAACTTGAGGTCACAGCAGAACCCCTGTCAAAGCAGGGAGTAGAATGCAAGATCTCCTGGCCACTTTTCACAGTTTATTTGTGCCTACATATTTGTATAAGTCAGGAAAAAACGTTAGTGTGTGTGAGAGAGGAGGCTGTTTTATTCTTGAGCCTGTGCCACTATTTCACAACCAGTCTGTGTCTGTGTCTGCAAGTTTTCAGATACATAGGGCTCAGTTCTCCATTTTGGTAAGCAGAATTCAGGTCCAAGCCTGAAGGCGTATATGCTCCTAGACATATCCTGACCTTGGACCATTCATTGTGACCTTGGACCATTCATCGATACATAACGCTAGATCACATAAGCAATCTGAAGTGACATAGGGACCTTACTGACTGCTGAGCCCACGTGGCACAATCTGTCCCCTGCAATGGAAAGAGTAAGCAACAGGTAGCCATATTATTTCTAATGCCAGCAGAGAACAGCTTAAATCCCAGGTAAATTTTTTCACAAGTGAGTTGCTTAGGTTTTCCAAATTGGTCTGACAGTTCTGACCCTAGTAATCGTTTGGGTGATGTGTTTATTATTTTTCAAGCCATTCAGGGGGCAAGCATTATTATCAGAGAAATTCTGGAGTATCTTGCTGTTTTCTTCTCTTAATTCAGTCTTATTCTTCTAATACATCTTCGGTTCATACACATTTTCCTCCTCTTTATCATCTTTTTCCTTTCCTGTATCTCTGCCTAGCACTCTTTTTCCTCTAGCTCTCCTCAGTTCACGCTGTTCTTTCTACTCTCCTACCAGATCAGTTTTTTCACTAGCATACACTATCCCTAGTGTGTTGATATGTACTGCATACATACAATCACAGCTAATATATGGCAATAGGTGAAACAATATGGTATGATAGAGAAACTGTGTAGAACTGTACATTTATTTTTGTTGCACATGTGTTTATAATAATAGTGTGAGCTCTCAAGTAGAAAACTACTTTACCCCAGACATGTCGAACTCACCTAGCTGCTCTTCTTCTAGCTCTACCATTATTCAGTTTTTAATGACCCAGGCAGATCTGAAAGAAACATCATTAGATATTTTCACCAGCAGTCTGGCTGACGTAGTGCAGCAAGTGTATAACCCCAATTAATGAAATCACAGAAAAGCAGGCTTTCCCAAGCAGTGTTAGGCTTTAAGTATAACAGTTTTTATGCCTCCTGTCTCTGTTCATTCCACCTTGACGCAATCTTTTCTGGATGATCACTGCATGCACACTAATTAGAAAAGTCTGCTGAGTACATGAAGAGACTTGTTTTATCTGCATTTTCCAAGAAAAATCCTGTGCCAGGGTGCCTCTTAAACAATGTAGGATTGAAAAACTGAGAGGAAAATGATCAAGACAGTTGCATCAGTTTGACTCAATCAATTTACTTTAATCAGTGCAGGCACCTTTTGTGAGTTTTTTCCTAAGTCACAAACAGCTGAAGCTGATTCAATCTACTATCTGTTGTTAATTCAATTTCAGACTGTCAGTCTACATAGGTAGCTACTTTACCTAAATCAGTTCAACCAAGTCAGAGTCAGGTGTGTGGGTCGACTCAGATCTTGGCCTGCTGTCCTTGTTCATGGAGCATGAGGATCATTGTTGAGATTCTAAAGGCGAAGAAAGGAGCACCTATCATAAAGAATTCATGCTTTCCCATTTGTGCCATCAGGAAAGTTACATTTGCCAAAATTGAAAGAATGCTGGAAAAAAACAGTAATGGATTAGAACAATTGTGTAAAGACTGTTCTCCTTGTCGGTCATGGGCTTTGGGAACTGCTTGCTGCTTAAAGGTAAGTTTTTTCATTTTTGCAGGAGCAATGCTGTGTTTGGACTTCAAATGTTACAGTTAGAGGAGATGTGTTTGGGCCAGTGATTCACAAACTGGGAATCTTCCTGACTTATTCAACATCTACTGTAGAATGTCTCATGTTATCATTAAATATTTCATAATGGCAAAATATCTTTGGGACAAAATGATTTATGGGTACTTATGTTTCATTGACTAGAAATGTTCTGACTAGCGTTACAGGACATTGCAGGAATAACACCTGTAGCTGGAATGGACCTTGTAGAAAAATTCCCATGACTGTTAACTTTGGTGAAGCTTTGTAAAGAACAATGAGAAATACAACAGCAAAATAATAACAAAAATAGCTCTAGAGGATTTTTAATGTGATACTTAACCATATTTCTCAAACTTGCATGTGATAACTACATTAGAATGCTAAAAGCCTTATTTTTATGCTGCCCTCTACTTGTACCATAACTCAGAAAAGAGCATTTGCCCCCATAGTTTTAAAACAAAGCCAACAAAAAAAAGAGATGCTTTTGCGTTCATCAGGAAATTTTAGTTAGCAAGAAAAACAAGAGCGTGGTACAATCATATGCTTGACTTTTTTTTCCAGCAAAAAGTTTTTACAGAGGGGCATAGCAACCCAAGTTTTCTACTCACTGACTCACGGAAGTGCTAGTCAGTACAAGCCTTGCTGGTTGCAAATTTTCAAATACTGTTTCAGTGAAAATCACCTTCCAGGTAAAAAGACATTAAACGAATTGCTAGGTCTTGAAGCATAAACAAATAAAAGACTGGAAGAACTCCAAATGCTTCTTGGTCTTTTCTTCACTAAGAGGAAGTTGTGGAGGCAGTACTTGCCTACTTGTGCGTATGCAGATTTGTCTTACCTCAAGGTGACTAGCAAGTAGCATAGCACAATAGGAATTGATTTGTGGAGTCAAACAGTGCTGAAGACCCGGTGCTTTTTTTATGGTGGTTAATCTGGACTAGCTCTAGGCAGGTCCCGTGAACAGACTGCCATTTAGCAGCTAGAGCACCCAAGGTGAGCTTATCAAGCACATCTTCCAATTTTGTTTTGTCCAAAAGAAATCCAGTCCATGCGCTCTGAGGCCATTCTGCTACATCAGCCCAGGTGCTGAATGTAGGAGCTATTGGGAGACTGTCTGAAAAGCACCTTCCTGATTTTAACATGAATGCTAATACAGGCACCCTCCGTCAACTGCCAGCTACACTGAGGTAAAATTATAATGGAATATCGATCATTACATTTTATTACAAGGCATGTTCATCAAGGCCATCACAGAAGCATTGGGTGAAATTACTGTTTGTGATTAATGTCAAGGACTTTGTTGTTATTTATTTTCCCATCTTTCAGCTCAGGTGAAATAATCTTTAAAGATGTATTAAAGGCTTTATACTTTGTACCTTCTTATTTTGTTCCACTTTGTAAAGCCTGACACTTAGTCCACTTGTCATTTCAGGAGGCTTTCAGTGGTTTACATCAGGCTCATAGGTTCTATGCTATACAGCAAAAGCATTTTCAGAATTCTTGAGGATATTTTTCTCTTTTGTATCAACTTTTATATTTCTCATTTGACATTCAGAGATTATTACATGCATAAAAGTTTTTGCTGGCGTTGTTCCTGACTGTAATGACAGGTTGGGTTATTATCGAGGATTCTTGGAAGTCAAGGAAGATGTTGGAGCTATTTATGAAAAAACTATGTAGCCATTTCCAACTACATAGATGAGATCACTAGAAGAAAATGGTTAAGTTCCACAATTTGTTGACTGAAGCTGAATACTGCCGTGGGTGGTATTTTCAGTTTTGTGCATGTCTGTAAACCAAGTGGAAAACTTGTCCTATAATAAATTCTGTGCAACAAGTCTTTTATGAACACTAATCATTAGTATGAACTCTGTTTTGGCTGCCCTGGTGCTACAGCAGTGGTTCCTGGTGATGGAGGAATAAATACCACCTTCCAGGACAGTATTTAGTTATATATAGCACAGTTGTAGTGCATAAAGTTTTGACAGTCGTTGCAGGGGGTCATCTACATGAAGGACTGATCTAAAATGAAAAATTTCTAAAACTCCTAATTAGTTCTAAATCACTTCAGTTAAACTGCTCTTGAAAATAATCAGAGCTGGAGCCACAGTTGGTGAAAATATTATACAGTAGGTCTGCACTGACTGTCGTTACAGCAGGTGTATCCATAGCACCAGGAATGCTATCTCTTTTTAGCCTAAATAGAGACAAAGCATGTTGTGGATTCAGTACCATGTAAACAAGAATACCAAAGTTTACGTAAAATGTATCTTCAAAAAAACGTGACTGATAGTAGTAGAAGAGTTTTGCTGAAAGTTTTTATTCAAAGATGTTCCACTGGAGCCAAAAGACTTTGGACAAACTGATGTGTCAGGCTAAGAATGGAGAGCAATGTGTATAGTGTCATACAGGGCTGGCTTTTCAAGGGGGTTTTTTAGGAGGGCAGGTCCTGGGATCAGGGGAGTTTCCAAGTGGCTGAAGGATGGGACAGAAGTCAGGAATGTGGATGATGAAAGGAGAATTGAGGAGGGAGAGAAGCCTTTTGTACATATGGTGTTCTTTTCATAGGGAGGACAAAAAAAGAGGATACTGGAGGATAAGATGTCTAAGGAGAAAAACTACAGTATGGGAGTGGGCAAGCTTTAGAGCAGACGAAAAAGGAGGGAACCTGGCGAGAGGCTATGAAAGCGAACAGGACTTCTTAAAGGGCAAGCACGTGGAAAGCAGTCACCCAAGAGGTAGGTTGCTGCGCGTGTATGAGTAAATACAGGCATCACAAATTGGAAGAAAGTGGTGCCATGGTGAGTATTGCTCTTCATTTGTGGAAATGCTGGCCGAGAATAGCTTTACTAGACTTCTCTGTTGGTTTTAGCTTCAACTGCTAAGAAATTTGTTGCATACCAGCTGTACTGTTATCAAGAGATCTGATTTAAAACCCCAAATGGCCGTAATAAGGGAGGAGAGGGAACAGTGGGTGTATGCATGTGGTTCCTTATGTGTATAGTGTTGACTCTGTCTTGTGATTGTGTCGTGTGAGTTTATTACAGAGAGCTAAAGCATGATCGAGTAGATAAGACAGATCAAGAAGAGCTTAAGGTTTTTCTGGGTAGCTGTAACTGTTTTTTAAAGGGGACCATTTTCTGTATAGAAACCTTCAGAGCTTCCACCCCACAGGTGAAGGAAGAATGTTAATACCCAGGACTATTAACTTGAGTTTCAGACTTAACATCAGTTTTGTCTCAGTTGTTTTCTTTAAAGCTTAGCTATTCAGTAGCATTGATCAATCATCTGCTGTGGAGGTTGCTGGGAGATCCAAGTTCAAACAGAAAGACCTGGAGTGTGAAGCTGTGATGCCTTGCTAGCACACCAAGGCTGTGTTAGAGAAACAAACTTTTTTTTTTCCAGTTCATTGCAGTTCCTCCTTCCCGGGGTGGGGGGCCGAAACGGGACAACGGGAGAACATACATGACGCCACCTGATAAGAAGCATACTAAAAGCTCCTCCTGTTATGGAGATTGTGTTCAAAACTTTATGGACTCGCTATTAGAAGCCATCCGGGTCAAGTGGCACAGAGCAGACAGTTCTTGTTTCTTGAAGGTGTTTTGATTTGTAGGAATCATTAGTGCAACTTTACACTCATTTCATAATTCCAGCAATGAAAACTTGACTGGTTTTGTAGCTATTTACATTAACAATGTATTCATTCCAGTTATTTCATTCTCAGGGAATGAACAGGATTTTGAGTGTGACAAACACTTAGTGTTCCTGGGGTGACCTACTTCTACAATTGTTTGGCAGCTCTTGAAAACCTGAGTTATGTCCTTTCCTGATTCAAAGTTTCCTGGGTGAGCTCCTTCTTGCTGCTTGTCACCTCCCCGCCCCAACACGTAGCCATGCCTGCTTCACACAACAAAATGTTTCTCATGTTATCCCAAGTGGCCTATGCCTGCAACTGCTACAGGATTATAAACAGTCAAGGTCCATTTTTGAAGAAAACTCTAAATACTGAGCTTGCCTCCCTTGTTTTTGGAGGGTTCTATTGTTTGTCTGTCTTTTAGTGATTACATTCACATGAGCCAACTAAAACCAGTTTTGAACCAAGATGCGGCAGATCCACCTGTAATTTTTCCTACAAAATTACAGCAGTAATTACAAATGAGGAAATTTAAATTACAAATGAGGAAATTTACAGTGCAGTGTCAAGATTTGTTTGCAGGCAACTGAAGAACAGGACAACTAGATAAACTGGTCAAACATTTCATTAGTCTATGAATGGGGTATTTCTAATAATTAGGTTTCAGTCTTTTGCTTTTTACAAAATAAATTATTAGCAGATTTGATACTGACAATTGACCATGTTGTGTTCAGGGATAAAATGTGTAGCAAGATAAACCATTAGATGCAGCTGAGCCTCCAGGCATATAAGCAAACAGCAGAAAACTTGTAAGTGTGAAGAGGTTTTGGTGATGTGTTGTTGGGGTTTTTTTTGTTAACATTTATGTATCTTGGACATTTTTTCCTCTCCATGGTTGATTAAGCGTACCCGTCAGTCCAAGTATTAGGAAATGTGAGCCTGACCATCCTGCATACATGAAACCTGTACCATTTTTGCCAAAAAAGTAGCTTGTTTAGCTGAAAGTAAGAACAAATAACAATCAGACTTGCTTTATCAACTAGGGAGGGGAAGAAGGGTCCATGGACTGGATACCAATCATTGTTTATTTCTCTTTTTTACATTGGCAATTGCATTTTCTGTTCCTCTTCAGCAGGCATAACTATCACATATACTAATCAAATGAGTACTTACTCTAAAGTGGAGCATTTTTCAACCTTAATTTTTTTTCTCTGATAGAGGAACAAAAAAAGGTTGTTTAAAGTTCATAGTATAGAATGTAAGCATATGCATGGGAGTAGAATTGGTTTAGACCACAGACAAACATCAAGATGGCCAGATCTGCATTCTGCTTGTTTGCCCGGTATTTAAATCAGCTTGGCTGTCTCTTTATTGCCTCTGAGGACGGTGGATACACTTCATCTTAAAGATGGTGGTAGATAAAATAATCTGATTCAGGCTCTCTGCTGAATTGCAGTTTATGATATTTGAGTTTAAGAAATTACTTCCTAGTCAAAGGTACAGGTTGTTTTTTTTTTTTTCTCCTGTTGTTTAGGGAAAGCTGATTTTGCTCAGTTTAATCAGCTCAGCAGCCAAACATTGCATCTTCAACACTTTCAGTAAAACTGATCCCTAAAAAAGTGCTGAAGTGGTAAGATGAAACCAGCTATAACAGTGGTCATACTAGATACACTTTTGCAAATCTCCACATACAGTTTGGTCACTTAGATTCACTATCGTTTTTTCCTCTAAATCTCTTCTCATGGCAAAGGTTCAAGTCAATTTTGAAAATGCATATTTTTAATCTGTCAAAGGCTTTTCCTCTCCAAACTAGCCACTCTAATATCTGCAGACAATTATTAATTACTTCTTGTTCAGACTTGTATTTGCCCAAAGACACAATTCTGACACTTCCCAAACCAGAGTAAAATTCACATTGCAGATGACTTTGAAAATCAGCAGTTCTGTTTTCATTCCAAACTGCAATGAAAGATAATTGCTAAGGTCTCCACAAAACAGCAATCTGAAAAATGTTGGTTTGCTAATTTCAACAAATCAGGGCTGAGGAAGATTAAGAAAGTGCAGGGTTCCAATTTCAAAAGCCTCTGGGTTTGCTATAGAAGCTTTGTTTGTTGCCTTCCAGCCCCCATAGTGGGATGGCAGGAGAGGGAGGGAGGCAGGCATCTGTGATCCTCTGATTTCTAGACTATTGAGGCAAGGAATCTGAAAATCCTGGACACTCCTTCCTGAGAGGGCTGCTGTGATCTATAGGGCTCCTGATATTCCTGACTTTGGAAAAAAAAATCATCTGCTTAGTAGGCTGTCTGTGGGTCAAGACACTATAAGCAGTCCCCAAAGTCTGCTGAACTTCTGAGGACCTCAATGAGTAAACCAGCAAGAGTTCAAGCAGGATCCCAAGGGGAAAGTCTCTTGTCTTTGACCTAAAATGTATTCCTTAAGTTCAATAACAGCTGTAATTGTAGATGAGGAAAAGCAAGCAGTGTGCACAACGATGACTTGAACATCCCACAGAACATCACCAATGCTGACCGGCTCCAGATACAGCCAATACAAATCTCACAGAGTTTCTGCCTCCTGTTGTCTCATGGTGACATCAGATCTGCACCGGCTTAAAACTGATCTCCTTCCTGAGTTTTATACCTACAGTGTGCTCTGATTTTACTGCTAAGCTCTGAAATGCTTTGAGTCATGTGACAGTTATCCACAGGACCAGTAGATCGCAGCAGTTGAAGACAGATCTGGACCATGATGCATCTGAACAGACCTGCAGTGTTGCCTCAAACTCTTTTTTTTCAGATGCTTTGGATGTAGGCAGAAGTTATTGTCAAAAAACAGGTAATACTTGTTGAAAAAGTTAACTCAACCCATGCAATGTCAAAACAACATTTTCAACAATTTCTGTTAGTTTGTCATTAAGCCACCATTTTTCTTTCCCTTCATATAGCCTAGTCTTCTTCCTCTATGTTTGCCTACTGGTCTGAAAGACCTGAAAAAATAAAGATATAGGTCATCATTTGTGTGGCAGCAGTTTGGTGTCTTGGTTTGCTGAGAGGAAGAGGGGAAACAAATCACCTTTTTTTTTTTTTTTCTTCTTAGCAAAAAGTTTCCAGAGTGGCACATTACAGCATTCAGTTGCATTTATTTTGGGGAAGCTTCTCAACATTGAAAGATGCTTTGATAAATTTTAAGAGTGCTCTAAAAATATCAGGTAAGCACTCATGACAAGTGATAGTTAAGTCAGTGTGGAGGTTTTAGTAATCACCTACTTTGCAGGCATTTTAGATGGAAGAAAACGTGTTCAGAAAGCCGGCTGTGAGACCTACCACACATGCTGAAACACTGTTTCTTCACAGGCAGGTGCCCCAGCAGATGAATCTCCTTTGGAAGAATAGCCTCAGGTTAGAGCAGAAGACTGGAAATGCTGGAAAAAGTAAAGGCAGAGAAGCTCTGTCTGGGAAAGTTAGTCTCAAGAGTCCTCTTAATTCTGAAAATACTTCTTTAGCCCTTGATGTGACTTCTGCAAAGACCACCTCTGCTTCTGTTAAGAGACGAAGGGCATGTAACTACTGCAGCTGTTAGCATCCCATGCTATTTGCCCCTTTTGGAAAGGTCAGAGGATCCTTCTTCCCAATAAAGTGGACCTTTTGACTTGCAGTATCAGTGTTTCGGATTCTACTCTCAAATTTCTCTGTCATTGTTTCTCTGTTTTTCTCTATTGTAAATCACTGTTCGTAATTACTTGTCAGCAACAGTGGCACGGTAGCACTGGTGTAATTGTCATGTTTGTTCCACATGTTCATGATGTTGTAACATCAGAGGAGTTACACGAACATATCTACTGTTAGGATGTGGACTCTACTGTTGACTTAAGATCAGTCTTTCTGTCACCTGAAGGTAGCTGTTTATTTTACAAAGCATCCTCTGATTTCTCAGTTCAACTCTAAGTCCATCAAGATTGTCTCTGTTTGCTGTGGGGATACAAAGCTGCTTCCTAGCCTTGTATAGGCTCCTTCCTAGCCTGGGAAATGCCGATTTAAGTAGAACTATTTTTAAAAACTATTATGTATGTACATTAGAGTTGATTTGAATAGAGACTTCTGACCATCCCAGATACTATGTTACCCAAATTGCTCTAGCTCATGGGATAGCTGGCTAAACTGGCAAAGTGAAGCTGTTTTTCTGAGGTAATTCTGTAATTAGCTTTTTTCTCTTCCTATGTGCCTGCAGGGCAAGAATCAGCTCTGGTTCAGTTATACTCACAAGAGAGTAAAAAGGCCTTTTAGAAAACTGAGCTTCCCAATTACTGAAGTAAAAGGGTAAAAAAAAAAAACAACTCCTTGGGCAGGGAGGGGGGGAATACAAAAATTTTTGTTAAAATAGACAATGAGGTGGATTCTTCTCTTGGCTGTATTGATTTAAGTAAAACTTGTGACATGAAACCTAGATTTGTATAAGAATAACTGAAGGGTAACATCTGGTTCACTGCTTGTGTTGCAGTGACAGCTGGGCTTCACTTGTGCTTGCTGGAAATAACAGACACTTCTACATGGTCATACCGAGTTCAACAACCAGCTCAAAAGCACAAGTAATGATGTAAGCATCAGCTGTGCCAGGGAGAGAGTAACATAACTGAACATTACTTAATTCTGGTCATATTTCTGTAAGAGAAGGTGCAAGTTTGCAGCCTCTTCTCAGCTAGGTCACTACAAACACTGACTAGTTAAAAGAAATCTTGTTTTTCTGTGTGTTTGCATGTATTCTGACTTAGCCCTTCCATGCTTTTAAGGGAAGGAGAGGTGAAAGCCCTTAGGGCTTCAGGTGATGTGGGGACAATCTCACACTGATGAGTTTTCACCCACTTACCTGTACACTTAAGAAGTGGATAAATAGATCTGCTTTCTAAATCTCACTTCCGGCTAAAACAAACCAAGTAGCAAACCATGATTTCTGTAACAAGGCTGTGAAACCTCAGTGACATCATTGTGCCGGAATCATACTAAATGTATGCTGGTGAAGCTGCTTCTAAGGTAGCTCCTAAAATAGGCATTGAAGACATACCCTGACCCTGTGCTCCCTGCAGGGGAGGAGAGCTGCTGGCTGCACCTCTCTGTTAGTTGAAGGAGATGACTAATAGTGACCTAACAGCGGTCTCGCTTCTGATACCACTGTTGTGTTTTCCCAACTGGTAGCTCCATGGAGATCGGAATCCAGCTCCGGGTGTTCTGGATTCACCTCTGCTGCCAGAAGAGCCCACATTTAGTTAAGGATCAAGGTTAAATATGCCCGCAGTAGTGTATAGTTGGTAGAGTGTACCTTAAGCCTGTGCCAAGGTCAGCGCAGGGGGAAGGGACTGTCTGAGCTGCCTAAAAGCTGCTGCCGGTGCTTTTAGCCTTTACCCAGTGAGAGCGGACTGAACAGGCAAGACTCCTCTGCTGAGCTAAAGGCTGGTTTGCATTATCTGTGCGGCATAATTGGCTAAGTGCCACTGAGCCTGCATTGAGGACATCACCTCTTTATACTGAACTGCTGTAAAATTTTTCTTTTCATTCAAGTGGATCACCATCATTTTCCTGCTTATAATGCAGAGCATGGACAAAAATACCACGGAGGCAAAGACAAGAGAAGCGTCCTGAGCCTTTCCCGCTGAGAGTGCAGGTACCCATTTCATTAATTTATACCAATTAACACTAAATGATCTGGGCTTCTTGCCCTTCCCCCACTCCCTGCTTTCTGCAACAAGAGGGGTCACCCAGACCTCATTTATCCTTATCATTTGTCCATATGACTTCCTGCAGTTTCCCTCTGTAATTTCTCACTGTGTTAACTAGTGCTCACCAGGACCAAAAAGACCGCTGGTGTTCATCAGATTCAGTCCTCCCACTACCTTAGGTAACTACATGTAACAGGTATGTGGGCATTTGAGTACCCAGAAGGGCAGCTGCTTTGCTTTTTATAGGTGCAAGAAAGGAAATTAGCCCCAGGCTCTGATTCCTGGCTGGTAGGCTTTATCCCACAAAGTGAGAAAAGGCTAGAGATGGTACACCTATGTCCATTTAGGAGGGGGAGTTCCCAAAAAAAGGTAAGTACGAGTGAGTTCCCGAGAAAGAGGGGATGTTTTCTCTAGCATGACTGGAGGTGATGATTGCCAGACCTGAGGGTGATGTTAATGGAGTGGAGCGCTTTATGGGAATAGGTGTGAAGAGCAGAAGAGATTTTGCACCAGAAGAACTGTTGGACTCAGGGACTTGGAAGGTCTGAGGCATAGCCGTATGACTTTGCATGATGAGTTTCTTATTCAAAAATGCCCATAAAACACTTGCTTTATACACCACCAGTTTATCTTGTGCCACGAGGTCTTTTCCAATGCTTTACAACAAACTTGGAGCTTGTAGGAAAAGGCTAAGGAGCTAGAGCATAATGAGCCACAGAGGGACTGAAAGTGGAGCAGGGGCACCAACAAGTTTCCAGGTTTCTGCTGTGGCAAGGGATTCATTAGATTCACAGCCGGTTTGTACCCCTTTGTTCTCATGCCAGCATTGTTTAGCTGCTTGCACAAGACGGTCTGTCTATTCTCTGTAGCCTGTCTCTGCATCTTCTCCAGAACTGTTTTCTTCTCGAGTGTGAGAGACCAAATCATATACTGTGTTTTGAGGGAAACAGCAGAATTTTGTACAGCTGCATCAGTACTTCCCTATCTCTAGTAGAGAAATAGTGTCTTACCTAAGGCATATTCTCCTTTTCTGTGAGTAGCTGAAGATTTATTTGTTGCTTATTTCAATTGTCTTTTGTGTGTCCTAGCTCATTTAACTTTTGACAAATCTGGCCTTAATCCTATACATCTGCCTCTTCATATCATAGCTGTCTTTGCTGGCCAGGATTGTTTGCTATTTGTGATTCCTAGGAACCTCCTTATATAGTGGCTGGTGAGTTTGGTTTTGGTTTGTTTGGTCGTGTCCCCTTATCGTCTCCACACACACACCCCCACACCCACCCCACTTATTCAGGGCTAAAGTGCTTCCCAAGATTTTTCTCTTACTTGGAATATATACATGGGATAGATTTTTTTTTTTAATACCTTTGATCTAGATACATTCCAATCTCCTTCCACATTCAAGTCTTTCAGCTCTTAAGTCCAAGTAAATTTACTAATGAGTTTCCTTAATTTGACAGAAGTTGAAAAATTTAATTGCCAGCCTGCTTCTGTTTGTTATTCTGATCAATGTAAATGGAAACATTTGTCGAGTGCTCAGCTCAATGCTGTTTTCTATGACCAGCTTTTTTGAGTGTCTTCATTCCTTACTACTTTGGAGTTGTCTCTCTTTGTTTCAGTGACTACTGAGAAGAAATCTGGTGGCTATTGTACACATGGCTATGTGGGCCTGAGTTTATTATTAGAAGTATTTGTTTCCCAAACAGTATCTGGGAAGTTAAAGTTGACCATGGCATAATTCCCAGTAGTGTTTCTATAATAACACTTCAGTGACAGACCTCTTCTTGCACCATTATATTTTAGCTGCAGACAAGAAAGGCCAGGTTTCAATGAGGTGTCCAAATCAAAAACAGCCGCCCCCCAGAAAAACAAAGGCTGTGAGCAGGTGGTCCGGGCTGCTGCAAGTGGAGCTTCCTGTTCATGTACAATGGGGAATTTTGTGATTAATTAAATGATGATGAGTTAAATGACAGATGGCTTATTTTTTTAATAGACTGCAAAGATAATTTGGTGTTTTCCACTTCTCTGGATGAAATGGCTAAACAATGAAATAGAGCATTGTACTAAGATTACCGACGTCTTTGATATTGGCCTATTGATCATATTCACATGGGTCAGATCTGGCTCCCATTTGGAACAGGAGTGAGGCAGTAAAAAGTCCACTCCGTGACCTATTGCTCTCCCGAGTTGCGGAGACCAAGCCAGCCTTCTCTGCCGTAGGGCTGGTTCAGCCCGGAGTGCCACGAAGGAAGGATTCCCTCTCCCATGCTGCCAGCACTATTTCCTGTGGGTACCTACTAGAGTCTTCTGACGTGTTGCAAGTGACTACTTGGCCCATAGCAATGGTCATTACCTGGCAGACGTCGTAAGCAGATTGTCAATCATGGGAAGAAACGCATTTAAAATTTTCCCAGCTGTTGTACTTATATCCAAGACTTTGAGTGCAACTTGAACTCTTATATTTAAGAAAGGTGCAAAGCACCCTTTTCCTTCCCAGCCCGTGTCTGCCTGTTATTGAAATTAGCCTGGTGTTCGCAAACGTCAAGCGTTCTAGTGGCTTCTGTCGTACCATTCCTGACTTAGTGGCTCACCTAGCCTTCTTACCCTCCTCTGTCTTGGAGTCTAATCCTAGGTATTTGTATCCCTTTTATAGCCATGTTTTGTGTCCTGTCTTGCTACATCATATTTTCAAGCACAGACCCAATCTGAAGAGTACCTGGAGGAAAAACTGTGCACCTGTTCCCAGATTTTTGGCTGCTGCAAACCAGTAAGGGAATCCAGGCCAGTTAACACTGGCCAAAAGTGTCAAGTTGAAAGGGTATATATCTGAGAGTGCAGTAGCACTTGTAATAATGTCTTGGCTGTGCAGGTGAAGCCAGCAGGACACAAGACAAACCTGGGGATGTGGATGCCAGAATGATGGGCTGTGCAATGGGGAGCCAGAGGGATAAACGAGGAGGTCTCTCTTATTAAAAAAAAAAAAACCAAACAAACAAAAAAACACACACAGAGAAACAAACTGGGCATTAAGCTGTGCTTAAAATGGCAGAGGCATCTCACATGCTGGCCTTGCTTGGCAAGGAGATAGGGAGCAGTGAGTCCTGGCATGGTACCACAGGAATGACAGAGCTATCATAAAAGGACAGGTGTTTCATCTTCCAAAAGCATCTTATGTCAGTCAGCTGAGTGGGTAGGGACCCAGAGCCACAGGCTCAAGGACTTCTTGTTCTCTCTGAGCTCAGAGCCCATCTGCATTTGGCACCAGGGCTGTGACCTAGCAGCAGGCTGCAAATACGGGTCTCCCACCGCCCTGCCACCCCTCGGCTGGTTACTCCCTCCTGTGCACCACTTCACCTCTCCCCTTGTCCCAGTCCTCCCCTGTGCCAGATGGCAGAGCCGGTCTCCTCTGTGAACAGCGGTCCGCTGTGTGCCTGTGAGTTACAGCGTGTGAAGGTGACTGCCATGTCCCTGTCAGATGGGTGGGAGAGCTGATCTTGAGAGGTTTGTCTCCTGCCAGAGGAGGAAGCATCAGCTCTTGCCCTCCTTCCTTGAGGGAAGGACTGCTTTCAGTGCTGTGAAGCTTCAGTTTGGGTTACCCTTCAGTGTGTGTAGGCGTGGAGTCATGCCCGTATATTGGCAACAAGGAAGGATTGAGGGGACAAATGGGAAACTTGAGTTCTGCACGACAGTATAGCTTAATGGAAATAAGGCAACAAGTGGAGGGGAGGAATCTGTGGTTTAATGTTGTTCTTGACCTGGTGAAAACCATTAAATGCTCAGGATGCATCTTTCTGTAATTTTGCAAACCCTTTCCCCTTCTCCTTCCTTTTGTTTTGCTGGCAGTACTCTTCAAGTGGGTGTGTTTTGACTTATTTTTTCCCTTGCACACGCCTAGTGAGCACAAACATGTTTAGTGCCTATTGGATAATGTATTTCTTTATGGGTATTCAGATGCTCTTATGATAGATACATGTCTTGAGGGCTTAATTTTGGTTGGCAAATGGTGCTTCCTAATGTGCTCACCACTTCAGATTGCATTGCATTGGATTGGCTGGCAAGGAGGCTGTCTCAACCCACCTGGATTACCTCCATGACATTTCTTGCCATCATATATTTTGTTTGCCCATATCCTCTCTCCCAGAACGGAGTACAGGAGCACTGCACAGCCTGGGGCAGGAGGAAGCTCTCTGAAGTTCCCAGAAACAGCCGTCTCTGGGGACCATGAGAGCTGACACAGACTAATGTAGCTCTTTGGTTGACCAGGTCTTGAAAAAGTGACCTCAAACTAGGTGGGGGTTGTGTGCTGTGAACTCATGACACATGCTGTGGGCTCTGATGAGATCTCCTACAGCAACTAATCAGATTCTTTAAAGCTCCTGGGACAGGCTTTAGCAAGTTGTCTCCTGGCAAAGAGTCTCTGGAGGAAATATCATGCAACCACAAACTGGTGACTAAACAATGTGCGGACTGGTGCTTACTACAGCTTGACCCATCAGTGCAGTGGAGAGCAGTCCCCTAGCATCTGGGGCAACGGGACTGAGGGAAACTACAAAACAGAGTTGTGCTGAGACAGGTTTTGGAGCTCCATAGCAGATATTGGGGCAGATATATAGGGCATATATCTCCATAGCAGATCTATTGGACTCGGGGCTGTTCTTATGGGGCAACATAAAGAAGGTTAGGGTCAGACTATGATGATAGGTAATAAAGCTAGAAAATTAGTGGAGAAGAGATGTTGTGACGGTCTGTATTTCTACAAATGCATTAATCCCCTAAAATAATGAAGGGGAACAGTTCTGTTGCATTTTAATTCTAGGACCAGAGGTGTGTGATAGACCGCATTGTGCGTTGCATACACACAGCCTGATTAGTCCTCTTGCTTATTAGATTGCCAGGGAGGAAATCACTTTCATGATGCTGCAACTTTCCATTCTGTTTATTCCATGTTCTCCACAGTTTTGCTTTTCCCATGTTTTTATTCCTTCCATTTCCTGTAATCTTTATCTGTTTTTCTCTGGTTTTGCAAGCTGGGGGTAGAGTCTGGCTGTGCAACATTTTCTTAGTTTAGTAGTGACTCAGGAGGTAGTACATAGTTTCTCCTGGAACTTAAATAAGACTCCATTTTATTTGGATATATTTTAATTAGTGCTTTGCATTTAAAGGTTTCTCTGGCTTTTATGTTTGGTTTGGGGAGAGGTTTGGGTCTCAGAAGAGTTGATTTTGAACTGAAATAGAAAAAAAAAAAATCTGTTGACTTTTTGGTTACATGCATTGTATTTGCTTGCAGGAGCATTTATTTGACTTCCTGCTAGTCATCCTTTTCCAAAGCATTTTGAAGGCTACTCATTGTTGTCAAATCATTGCTGATACTATTTGTGTGCAATAGAATATGTCCCAGAGAAGTGATTCTTTATACTTTCTGCCAAATAAATTCATCGGTGTTGCAGATTAGTTATTAAATTCTTGCTTGTATGATCGTTTTGAAAACAGCTAGGAGCTAAACTTTTTTTTTGCACCATATTAATTGTTCAAATTGCCATTTGAATCTTTGAATTTAGTTTGACATATTTAGATGACAACAAGCACCAGCTTTCATTCTGTTGCTGGTTTTGGATAGTTACAGTTTCCAGAAGAAACTGAAGTGAAATGACATTATTACAAATGAGATTATTACATTATTTGACCAATGTAGTTAGAACTTGGGATTTTGCAGTTTATTCCAGATCAAGATGTATTCAGGTATCCTTAGATACAATTCCTTGTATTTATTACGCACACTGCCCTCAAGGCAAGGGAATAAAACTAAGCAACAGGTCCTCTGTTCACACCACTACATCTCCTCTGGGCTCTGGCTGCAAATGCTTAGCTCTTCCTAGAGTTAGATGCCTTGTGCAAGACTCCCAGAAAACTGACAAGCACGTAATTTAGCGCCAGCTGTGAAGCCAAATGACGACTTCTAAGTATCACCATATGAACTTTGCATGTCTAGCTTCAGAGGTGTGTCAGTAACTTGACTTGGTCTCTCTGAGCCAGTGGCTCAGTCCTGCGAACAGGACGTTCACCTTCTTTACCACTATGTTTTTCAGCCTGCCCAAAGATCCATGCTATGCTGTTACCAATACCCAGGTTAGCTAGTGTGAAATGAGCTCACACCCATGAACTCATGCACAAAAGACGCAGCTGCAGCGCACGCATCCTGTCTGGAACAGAGGCAGGAATAGCATCAATTTCCTCAAGGTTTCCTATGGTCCTCTGCGGTGCGTAGTCCCAGCATCTTGTTCTGCAAAATTCTGGCACGTCCTGAGAGTACATCCATTCTGTATCCGAAACAAAGGCGAGGTCTTGCAAAATAAAGCAGGGCCAGAACAAAATAACACTGGGCTATGTAATTGAGGCTGTCGTGCAATGTATGAGCAAAGGGACTGAAGTGAGGGCACACAACCCATCTTCTGTTATTTCCTAAGTTCTGACACCTTCATTGTGCAACCTTAATGATTTTTTTAAATTGGTTTTATGCCTATGATACTTAGGTGAATTGAAGGGTAAGGACAGAAGGAAAGAGAGCTAATAAGAAAAAGATATTGCAAAGTTTAAATAAACTAATTCTAGAAGGCAGATAATTTAGCAATATACTTTGCAGCTTGGCTTTGTAAAGGCTGGGATGTGAAGGGTGAAGACAGAAGGAAGCTCTTGGGAGAAGGGGCAAAAGTACGAAGGTATTTTCAGCTCAAGGCTAGACAAATTACAGAGGACTGAAGTTTGGTTCCCAGCCCAGAACACATTGAAAGCCAGAGTGGGATAGTCTGTTAAGAACAGACAAAATTTCCCTGCTTTTAATCTGTTGTTTTTATTACATGTACATATAGACTGTATAAAACTGCTGCTGAGAACAGATTTTTTTTTTTTTTGCAATTCCTTTATCACTGGCAGAATTATGTATTAATTAAATAGTAAATAAAACCCCTCCCCTGAAACAACTGCTGTGGCTCTCAGCTTGCTTGGCGTCCCCCTACCCCGCCAGGTGACAATCAGTTAATTAGCTGCTAATTCCTGGAGCCTGAGGAGGCGCTGGCGGGGCGGGAAGGGCTCGTGCGGCGGCGGGGGCGGCTCGTGGTGTCCCCGTGTCCGTCCGTCCGTCCCCCATCACCCCGGTCTGCGGGTCTCTCACACCCCCCCCGGCGTGTCGGGGCGGGCGCGGAGGGGGAAGGGTCCGGCCCGGATGGGGGGTGGGAGGAGGAGGAGCAGGAGGAGCAGCGGCTGTGGCTCCGGCTGGAAGTCAGGCTCGTTACTGGGTGGGAGACGGAGCAGCGTTTTAGCTTTCTTCACGTGAGTCTCCTCCTCCTCCTCCTCCTGGAAGGCTTTGGTATAAATCGAGAAGGAATTTTGGCAGACTGGAGCCAAATCTCGCTGTCTAAATGTACAGCGTGCTTCCTTTTTCGTTT
>VXBL01008297.1:217851-229350 GCA_013400195.1 Aramus guarauna | reverse complement strand
TCTCTTGCAGATGGGGCTTGGCTGAAACAAGCCCTTCTCTTCATCCTTACTGCTGAACACCACCGTGCGGGAGGGAATACGGCTGCAGGCACCGAGAGGCTGCCAAAACCAGCCTGGACGGCCCTAATAAGAAGCGACAAGTTCTGTCCTCTCGTTTCGGATGATTGAAAGATAAAATTTCTGTGCTGTTGACAACCGGTAAGTGAGTAGCCCTGCTGCATGAAGTGTAGTTAGCGCTGTGAACTCCTGCATCGGCTGAGAGGATCATGTGGGTCGTGCGTAAAGCCGTAGGACCGGGTACGCTGAAAGCGCTTGGTGCCGAGTTTGCCGGCGTTGCTGCCGTCAGGTACCTTCTCACCGCGCCTCTGCGTTATGTCAGACGGGAAGGCTCCTAGCTAGCCTCACGTAGAGTCTATGCGTACTTCCAGTTTTAAAACCTCTTTCAGGTAAGTACCGATGGCAGCAGCTGCAACACTATTGCTATTCGGTGTAAATTACTACATATTAAAAGGCAGAGCTGACTATTCTGATACATCAGCACGTTCCTCGGTGAAAACGTTCAAGGAATTAATTTAATTTCCAGAGGGATGAAGCCTGTCTCTACAAGCCTCCTTTGAAGAGAACACAATTTTAATCGGCTTGAGAGCTGGTGAGATGAGATGTCCCAGACCTTTCCCAGAGGTTCCTGGGAACTTCCTGGTAAAAATTAACATTGCGGCGCAGCGAGGACCCGCTTACCGGTGGGGGGATGAGCCTGACAGGAGCTGAAGCGCCGCCGCCGCCGCCCGGCTTACCGGCGGCGTCTGGATGCGCTTGATGCCGCACAGAGGCGGCCGGTGCTGGGAACCGCCTGCGCCGGGGGAGAGGCCGGGCTGGGACGCTGCCCGGGGCCGGCTCTCGCCCCGGGCCGGAGAAGGGCCCCCCGGGGGGGCGCTCCGCAGCGGGCGGCGGGGGCAGCCGAGGGGAGCGGCGCCTCTCTCCGCCCGCCGCCGGGGAGCGCGGGAGGAAGCGTCCCCGCCGCGCTGCGAGGGGGTCCGGCGGGGTGCCGGACGCCGCCGCCCAGCCAGGTAGGTGGGCTGCGGGGGGAGGGTGAGGGAAGGAGCCGTCTGCGTTCCCCCGGCGGCCCCTGCCGGCCGCGGGACGGGTGAGCCGCTCGCCTCTTCCCCGGCCTCCCGGACCAACCCCGCTCCTGGACCGGGGCGGCAGGCGGAGCCCGGCCCCGGGCCGCATGCCGCCGCCGCCGAGAGCCGGCCCGCAGCTGCCTGGGGACCCCCACGGGCGGTGAGTCGCGGTGGGCGGGCGCGGCTGCAGGCGGCGAGCCCTGCCGAGGCGGGAACGGGGGAGGATAAGGAGCGGCGGGGCTCCGGGGCCGGGCGAGGCAGAGGAGAAAGCGGGCTCATGCGGGCAGGACAGCCCCGCGCAGGGGGAGCCTCCCGGCAGAGCTTGCGGCGGCCGGCAGCGGTCCGTGAGTAAAATTTGAGGGCGGATTCGGGGCTGCTGGGGTCTGGTGATCCCCCCGTGTTGCTATGGCTGCCGGTCAGGCAGGTTGCGATAAAGGATCGCTTTTAGCGGGGGTACCGAAAGGGAGGGACTGCCCCTTGGAAATGCCGGAGGCCGAGGGGAAAGAACAATGGCTCTGTGGGTAGGCTCTGCGTTAAGCTATGCAAATCTGTTACTTGTAGTTTGGGGAAGAAACAAACCCTGGAAGTTTTACGTTCTCTGCGGTTTTTAAAATGTTTGGATTATTGTTAGGCAGTGGGGGTGGTGTTTCTATTTTAGTTATTGCAAGCTGTGAGATCAGTTCTGCTGTCCTCTTTCAAATTAAAATTTCCAGTGAGATGAGCAGTTGATCTGTTGGTATTTCTGGCTGTTGTGCTCCTGTTACCTAACTGAAACTTTCTGTCCAGGTTTCTTCAAGTCTTTATCTCTCTCTTCTTCACTCACTTCGTGCTGAGCTATTTTTACATACAATGTGGTTGCAACACTGTTTAGAAAGGACGAATTTTGCAGTGGGATGAGATTACTTGTTTTAACCTGGTAATTCTAGTGCAGCTGAACTGTGTTAAAGTGTTTTACATAAAAATATGTAATTTCTGTTGGGTAGACTGCCATGCTACTATACTGGTCACTCCTAAACTTAAAAAAACTAAATTCAGGAAGGGCTTAATGGAAAAGGAAATTTGTATGGAGCGAGGCTTCCTTTCCATCCATTTCTGAACAGGAAATGCTCCTGTCTCATTAGGTCACAAAGTGATATTTCTGAAACTAAAATAACTTTCCTTCTATATCTAAGATTGCACCAGCTGTATCCTTGTTTTTCTTCACACCTACATGAAATAAATGTATGGATCTTTCCAGCTTGATGTGGTGCCTGCTCCTTCAGCGTGTCTATCTCTGCTGGACTGGAGTCAATTGAGTTATTCTTTAAGCTCACGGCTGTTTATTAAAGCAGCAGTTTTAAAGGTGGGTAAGTCCCACGGCCTCTCTGAGGGCCGCCTTGGCTGTAGGAGCCCTTTCCTGCTTGTGGGATGTATCAGTCATCCCTTGAGACTCGTGAGACTCCCGGTGTCCAAATACTCCCCTTTTCAAAACCAGAAGGAAAATTTCTCTGTGGAAGCAATTGCCGGACAGGGAAGTGCCCGTGGGAGCAGCTGCAGAATGTGCAGGCAGGACAGCAAAACCTGAAAGCTGGCACACAAATGCCCGAGTCCTCAGTTGTAAAGAAGCAGGAAAATAGATGAGTTATGGTGTTTGGGCTAGATGAGGTGATTGGTGAGACATTATTTTCATAGGTACTCTGTGCACTGCTAAATAATGGCTTTAGCAATAACGCGGGGGAGTTGCCTCATTGAGAAGGGAAACAGTGGCAAGTGCCTGAGGTGCTTCTTCACTACCTCCTCAGACCTTCGAAAGCTTACCGGGACAGTTTTAGAGGATTTTGGATGATTGCTTTCTTCCTTGTGTGATCATTTTTGTATAGAAGGGAGCAGGGAGTGGATAGTCTTTCTTATGATAGCTTCTTTGTGCCATTAATGCTTTTATCCCGGTCTTGTTTTCATTGTTAGTTTCTGGGCGCACCGTGATTACTACCTTTCAGTAAAGGTTCGATCTGCCCTCCCAAGGCAGGCTTGAGACACTTCTCATAAATCCGCTTTGGATGATTTGCGGCTTTCTGCATCTCGCGTGCTACTTCATATGCCGCTGAAGGGGTTGGTTCAAGTGTTTTGGCCTGGGAGAGGAGGCAATCAGGTGGGTCATTTGAAGATATCACTTGAAGATCACCGTGAGTCTCCATGAGGCAGTCCACGCTATTGACTCAAAGGGACTTGTAAGGAAAAGCTCTTTATTTTTTTTTCCTCCACAGTACAGCTTGAACTGTAGCACAGGATCTTGGTTTGTTTGTCTTTGTACCTTAAGATTAAGGTTATTTTAATTATAAGCATGAAAGGTTGTTTTTACTGTGTGTGTGCTGTAAGATACTCCTCTGTGGCTCCCTAGTTAAGTGCCTTTTAGGAATGAGCTCTAGATGACTTGAAATACCTCTCTTTACAGACATCTTTCCTTACAGACGCTTACACAGTTTAAACGTGCACTGTGCATTTAAGAGGAGTCTTAATTTATCAAGCTTATGACAACTCCTTTGTCATTCATTTGAATTATTTGTTCATCAATTTCTCTAACCTTATAGAGAAGCTAGTAAATAATATTGGGAAATTAATTTATGGGATAACAGTATACAGAGCTTTTTTCTTTTTCAGAGTTTCTATTTTCTACCATTTACTCAAAAGACCAAGAGTTTTGTAGCAGAATAAAAACCCCCTGAACTTTCCTATTAATTCAATTTCTACTTCAGCTTTTGCTATGTTACATATGACTGCTTCTGTATCTATTCATAGCCTTCACGGGAAATTAAAACTATTTTATTTGGTGTGTGAACTTCTTGAAGTGTCAAATCTTGCTTTTATCCTCCTGCTACAGAAGAACCTAAGCCCTCAACTTTTCTTGATGTCCATTTAGGTTGTGAGGAAAACGTAATGTACAAGCTGTTGTTTCCTTTACAAGTCACCTTTCAGTAGTGTGTGGAAATCAATCTGCTCTCGCTTTGCAGTTCAGTGTTTTAATCACTGATACCAGTAGCTGCTATTTGTACAGAAAGCTTGAAAAGCTGAAAAGTGATGGGCAGCATTAGCTAGTGAGTGCTATGAAGCAAAAATTGGGAACATGTGGCTTGCATGTGGTATCGCTACCTTTTGAAAAATGTGTTGAACAAATGCAGGTGCAGAATGTGGTAAAATACATTTCGGTAGTGCTTCTTGCTGTGTTCTGTGCCTATCGTCTTAAAATATCATGTCCTTTTAAAGTTCATTTTGTACAGGTACGGTGGCTCTTCATGGGTCTTGAAGCCAAAAGTGAAGTCTTGGTATCTCGAGAGGAAGACCCTTTACAGCACTGCAATAGAGTGAGCAAATTTTAAATGTCCCCTGGATAATACTCAAAGTTTGCCTGTTCTTCATCGCCTCTGCTCCCAGCCCCGGCAGTAGCAGTGAAGCTGGAGTATCTTGTGCCGGAGCTACTCTTTGCATTCCAGCATCCGTGGGGAGCCAGGAGGAGCAAGGGAAGAACTGGAGTAGCCCCCAGTTGCCTCGGCTGGAAAGGGAAAGCTGGAAAACTTGAAGCCACAAAGCCAATCCTCCCTCCTATGAGAAGGGCAGGAATGGATTAACCAAGGAACTGATTTTAAGAGCAGACAGGAGTGAAATGAAGTTCAGACTTCACCACTGAAGCTCTTCTTAACATCTGTTGATTTACAGTGCAAGTTTCTATTCCTCTAGCAGGAATATTGCTTTCTTTTGGGCCACTAGCCAGCAGGAAACTTTATTTGTGATGTGGGTGGCTAGCAGTCTTAGGTTTCCACAGACTCTTCAAAGAAGAGTCTTTTAAAAGAACAGTTTCTAGCCCTTGTGAGTACAGATTGGAAACACTAAAATAAGGATCAGCTGCTGCAGAGCTCAGAAGAGCTCTTTGTTAGACTGGATCTGCAGACTGACGCTTTTGCCATGGTAGCTGGCCGCTGCTTTCTTTTGTCACGCTTTTCAGAGACCTGTGGCCAGCAGTGAAATGAGAATGGTGCGAGGGGCAAGTCGTTGGCTGACCCAGAGCCTTAGCAGAGGTAGGCAGTGGAAATATGTAATGGCTGTTTAACAGTCAGTACAAAATGTATGTGTATAAAATACAAATAATACCGCATGTGGGATGGGGGAAGAGTTGTCCCTTTCCCAGGGTAAGAAAGGAATTGAAGTTGTGTTTTTTGCCTTTATCTTTTTCACAATGTAATTGTTGGTTTACATAGCTCCCTCCTGGGCAGCTAATTTCTGCAGGTGTGTTGTGCTGACAGGTTTTTGGCTATATGAAGTGGGGAAAACTATCTGTTTAGGGAAAGGAGCGTACAAGCACCCTAACATAACACAAGGGCCAGCGAGGGGGAAGGAACTTGTGGGTTTTCCTCCCTGCAACGAGGAGAGAGGAAGATGCTTGTTGCTTAAAAGCTGTTGTTGCTGAATGAAATCATGACCTTAATCATATTTTGGCAGTCAAAATAGATATTTCCTCTTTCTTTAAAGTTCTTGAACCTGCCTGTCTACGTCCTCCACCAGTGTCACCTCTGAGCACCCTGGAAGCATTATCGCCTTGATCTTCACGGTGCTTCGGGTAGTCTGAAGTCAACGTGTGGGATTGACACCAGGAGGAGGGTTAGTGGTGGAGACGGGAGATACCCTGTAGGGTTTGTTTGAACATAACATTTGCACAAGATTAAATGGAGCCACAGTATTAAATCCACTTAAGTGCCAGAGCAAGTTAGGATTTGTCTGTATTGGCGAATGTGCACAAGGCTTGCTAGCATGTGGTAGCTAGTCTTGATTGTGCCCCTTGTGTAGACAAGTTACTGCCTTCTCATTTGGTTAGCTGGGAAAAGCCTGGGTTTTTTGCTGGAAACAGGTAAGGGTAAACTACAACTAGCTCTGCTCAAATCCTTTGCAGTATTTAAGGGGACAGACTGTTACTTGCCTCAGCTGAGAATCCAGAAGGCTATATAAGCCGATCTATCCCCTGCCCCCATTTTTTAGCCACCCGTGGCAGTTTTAATTCCCCATTCTCAAGAAGTCGAGGGCCCCAGGACTGTGTCTGTAGTGAAGCGCCCTGTGGTTCAGCAGCCCTGATGTAGCAGTACCGCTTCAGCCTCCCTTGGTGGGCTTCCTGTCCTTTTTCGGCACTGGTTCCTAGGTGTTGGCAGGTTCATGAAATTATGCTAAAGGGAGTAGGCAGGGATGTTATCCTCCAACTCCCATATTAAACAATTGTGGGTGCTGCAAGGGGAATGTATGAACGAAGGGAATGAACCACGAAGTGTCCGCAATGTGCTGTCCTTAAATAGCATCTCCCTCTGTCACCGCGGGAGACAGACTAGCGGGCTGGACGGACGTCGGTCTGACAGAGCGGGGCATTTCTCCTGCCTCTGTTGCTCACCTTGTGCAGTGGAGCACAGGCCGGGTATGTAAACTGGGTTTTGAGTAGCCAGATGGTTAAAATACAGGTCAGTGTAAATACCATTTGTACGGTTCCTCAAGATTGACTGTTTTTTCTCACAAAACATGTTAAGGAAATACTACTGTTACTTCATTTTCATTGGAGAACTTGAATGGAAATGGCTATTATCTTTCCTTCTTTCTTCTGTGCTAATGGCATACCATGATTTGTTTTCATCGTGGGACCTTGGTTCTTAGATGGCTTAGCCTCAAACCTTAGGTTTTGTATTAGTCTAAAGCTTTCTAATCTAAATTGAGAATGTTGTTCAGAGCTTTTTTGGAAAGAATGATGAGGTCAAATAGAATATGCATCTCATTCTTCAGATTTCACAGAATATTTCCTATCATAAATACTGGCTGGTGTCAGGGTGACTTTTTTTGAAGCTAGGTGACTGGAATCAGCTAACAGTTTACCTATTAAGTGATTGAAAAGGATATTTAAAATGTTTAACTTCAGGCAACTGTTTTGGGAAATTTGGATGCTTATATGTTTGTGCAACACTTTTCAAAATTATAGCACTCTTTTTTTTTTTTGTGTGTGTGTGTGGCCGGAGGCTCTTATAATCTCTTTGTCACACAATTCTGTGAGAAGCAGATATCATGAAACCAAGTTTCTGATGTCTTTCTGCGTGTGGACTTTCTGATCTTTAATGAAGGGTGAGATTGCAGGGTTTCTTTGTTCCACCCAGCTGCCTGTTTATTTTTGCAAAACTTTTGGAGGTCTCAAACGCATTGACTTCCTAATCTCCTGTCAAATTTGACTGTAATTAGCTAAAGGGGTTCAAAAGTTCTATAGGGAAGGAAAGAAAGGGCATGCACGCACGCATACAGGGTATGATTGCATAACTCTCGTTTCATGCTAAGAACACACGTGATAGAACAAAAAGTCTGTTACTGTGCTGCATTTCATGCTCTAATGAAGTTCTGCGTCGTCTGGGGCATGAGCAGCGACCCGACGGGACACGGTGGTGCTGGGGGCTGAGCTGGATTTGGTGTGGTCAGGGCAGCAAGGAAAAGATGTCAACGGGCAACACAGCAGGTCCCGCTTACAGCGTACGTTGCTTTCGAGGACTTCCAGCTTTATGCTGGAGCAAAGATCAGACTTCGTGTTTTATCCCTGCTGCAGCATGGGCCGGTTTGGTTATGGAGGAGCAGATCTGTGCCACAGAAGTAGTCCATTGCCCTGCTGTGGCTCACATGGGTGAGCCCCACGTTGTCTCAGGACTTACCCGCTACTCTCTTATCTCACGTACAGCCCTGGGCAGATCTGATACTCAGCAAAGATCAGGTAGGGGAGGACAGCTAATCTGTTTAAAAATACTACAGTCCTGAGGAAAACTCCTCTTCATTTTGCAGTAGCATTTAAGGAGCATCGAAACTGAGAATCAAACAGCAAAAACATACACTGTTTCACCTACAGCAAACCAGGCTTGGCTTAGAAAGCGACAAACTGAAATGGCGGAGGGAGCCGGCGATTTGCAGCAGCAGGGCTGCGTGAAGCCATCACCGCAGCAGGGACCCGGCTGCCGGCCTGTGGTCCCCCCTCCTGGCCCTCGGCTGGGCTCGGGGCGTTTTAGCCATTACCGGGCAACCCCCGCGGGAGGGCTGTGAGGGGGTGAGAGGGGATGTCTGCGTGGGGTGGAAGGTACCTTTGACTCACTCAGTTTTGGGGATGACTGTTCTTTTTAAACAAGAAAAAAAAAAAAAAAGACAAAAAACCCCCCCCAAACAATCTCCCCCCGCCCCACGAGACATCAATTTTCAATTTTGGGGAGGAAGTGGATTGCACTTAACCCTCAGCAAGGATTGAGGTCTGAAAGTCCTAAATGGGCTTCTCTGTGCAAACTGAGAAAGCACATAAGCTTTCCCAGCACTCCCTACTGCCCAGTTTAGGCAGCTTTCCTTCCAGACAGATGGCAATTGAAGATTACCATCAGAGATAATTAGCTTTCCTTGGTATAGGTAAGGAAACTAAGGTGCGTAATTCGGGGCTATGAACTCCACTATAGGACAAATGACCCCTAAAAGTTAGCGCGGCAATGTGGGCTGTTGTAGTGTCATTTTGTAGCTCTGCGTGCACAGAAATCTGTAAATGCGCTTGTGCAAACTCTCCCGTGAGGAGCCGAGTTCACTGAAACGACTGTGACAGCTGCTCTGTGAAGAATTCTGGTTCTGCCTTTATGTCTTTTAGCCTGCTCTTTTGCCCTGGGTTTTTATTGTGACTTTCATTTCAGCTGCGTCTAAGGAAACACAGTTACTGATATGCTGAATGCTGAGGTTGGATATACCTACATCTCTGTTCCTCTCGGAAAGCTCATTACCTTACAAGTAAATCCTTGGGGTTTTTTTGTTTGTTTTGTTTTTAACACGTGTAGACTTACTGGCAACCTTTCCCATTCAGAAAAGATGTCAGGACTTTATATGTGCTGCATTAAATGTTCTTCAGGACTACATTTTTAAACTACGCTATGTATCTCACAGCTCTGAAAATCCTCAGGATAAATACTGTTTGGATATTGTATGTGGTAGTTTTTCCTGTATTCACATTTAAGAAATGAAACAAAGCACTAAAAGCCTTTAGGGGATCAGATACAGGCTCTGCTGCAACCTGTACAACAGTTCTTTGTTAGCTCAAAAATGCTTTACATCCGCAAAGCATTCCTATAGTTATGAAGTTGTTCATTAGAGCTTTTCTCATGGATTTTTTTTTTTTTTGGTAAATAATATTTTTTGAGCTTTAGTGCTAAGAAAACAAAGCTACATATGAAGAAGGCTTTTGAAAACAGCCTTAATATTTACAATATTTGAGCTTTACCAGTTTGGGACTGTAAGTTTGGATTTAAATTTCTTATAGTAGTTAGCAGCTGAGTTGTGTATTTTGATTCATTCTCAAGATCCAAAGGCAATGGGAACGTATTCATTGCAGCGCTGAATCGAGAGCACTGGAAATGCAAGATGTTAACGTTGTTATGGGAGAAGTTGCTCAGACTGTTGCTATCTTGCAGCTTTCTCCTGAGCTGGAAGGATCGCTGCTCTGGGAAACTTCCAAGTCTTAGTAGTAGTGTGGGGTAAGTGCTACCACTTACCTCCATTTTCCTCCCTCCCTGAATTAATTTAGCTTTGCACTTTCACTGACTTGTTTTGCTGCATTCCTGAGAATCTCAGAGCTCTTCATTTGCACACGTGCATCACAGCAGATTGACTTGCAGAATCTGCTGTTGGGGCCAGTTCCATCTCAAACAGTTGGAGGTTTGGTTTGGGGTTTTTTTTTTGGTGGTGGTGGTTTTTGTTTTTTGGTTTTTTTTTTTTTTAGCAGTTGAGGGAAGATAGAGAGCAACACAGCAAGAATCAATGAACATAATATGTTTGGAGCTCTGACTACAGATGTGCTTCGTGTGTTACTTAAAATTAAACTGTTCAGTTTTGTATGCTAGTAGGAGCACCTTTACACCTATTTGGGCCTCTTCATGCACACAAACCTGCAAAATGTAACTTGTTGCTTCTTAAAATATAGGAACTAAAAATTCCAGTAAAAAACAAAAAAGCTGTGGCATCAGATGATGGTAGTCCGTGCATGTTTGGACTTAATTGTGACTGGGGCTTGCAAATGCTACTGTGAAAGCTAGTCATACAAAAAGCACCTGTGTCTCTTTAGGGACAGATTCTGACACCAGTACAGATTAGGATTTATACTGTTATGACTAAGCAAGAAACTGGTCTGATTTACTTGGGATTTACTGTTGATGTAGATGGGGAGCATTTCGTTTTCCAGGTGCTGGTAGTGAAGCACGTAAATTAGCCCTCCTAGTTACTTAAAAAACCCAAAACCCGTAAAGCAAACACCCCCACCCCCACCTTATTCCCTCTGCCACCACCCCTGAGAGCCCTGACTTTGCTTGTGAGTGGGTTTGGAGTGTTTTCTGGTGATTTATTTTAGCCTAGGGTTGAGATTATTCTTTTTTTTCCCGAAGCTGACTGGTAGATTTAGTTTTGTAATTCCCAGCTGGTTTTTGTGAGAGCTGAGGTTAAATCATTAGCTCCAAATCAACCAGAGCTGGATATTTTAGATATTCTAGGCATTATTAGAAGACAAAGTGTGCTTTAAGATGAACTTAATGCTGTAGTGAATGTGCACGTATAATACAAATAAAATTCTCTGGTTGAACCTTTATTTATTTAGATTAATCATGGTTAACAGGGGGAAAACTGGAGAGCTGGTATAATTTGTAACTGAACTGTTTTGAAACCTAATTTGGTGATTTCCAGCCTTTTCTCCTTCTACTGTTTTCCATCTTCTCTCTCTGTGAAACCTAAGAAGGATTGTGCATTTGACCTCAAGCCTCTGGCTCTGCAGGCACTCATGGACAAAGAACAGCGGGTGTGAATGAGTAACTGATGCTATAAATGGGATGTATGTCTTTCTATGAATAATTTTCTGTTTTCTTAAGCATTGTGTAGGGTGTCTGTCATCTTTATTGTTTAAAAGGAGGTGAAGAAGCAAAACAACTCAAACCCGTGATGCTCCGTTCCTTCAGGAAGAGCAGCTCCCAAGTTAACAGAAACCTTTTCAGTTGTGCAAGTCAAGGTACGAGGAGAAAACGACTTGAACTCTGACCCCCCCAGAACATGTTGCATGGTTTGTTTATACTCCAGTCTTTCTGGAAGAAGAGCTGAAGAGAGAGGGGAAGCATAGGTTGAGAAGGAACAGTGTTGTCACTACAATATGAGGAGCTGTGTGGATTTATAGTACCCATTCTCTGTGTACTTTGTTCTGTCATGTATTACACTGACCCCATGATGTGTAATATATAAATAGCAGCCTAGCTTAGGCTGTCTAAAGCTTTAAAGGTTAATCTGGGAGAGTACAACAGAGCTGGAAGAAATCTTTCAGCTAAGGCTATGTTAATTGGTTTTT
>VXBL01008297.1:202529-217842 GCA_013400195.1 Aramus guarauna | reverse complement strand
TTTTTTTTTTTAAAGGTGGATTTGTGGTGTTTGCTGTGATTAAAGCTTTGGGAGTCGAGAAAGCAGAGCTATCAGTGCTCAGCTCATACCTGCCTTGGACTTTGCATGCATAGTTTAGCTTTTGACCGAACCCAGAGTAGTTGTTTATGTACTGCGCAGCAGCTCTGTTGCTACTGGGAATTGCAGTAGCTGCTGGTCTGTGTTCGAGTGCACTGGAGAAAGAAAGGAAGAAAAAAAAAAAAGCGTGAAGTGTGTTGAGGGGAGGTGTGTGAAGGGACAGGCAGGGAAAGCATATGGAAATGTCTGTTCCCAACTTCTGTGCACCTTTGCGTAAATTGGCCACTTCCTTCTAGGCCTCCTCTCAAGGCACAAAAGCGGGCAAGAAGCTGAGGCTGTGGACTTGGATCTTATTCTTGATCATAATTATGGGCAAGGTTTCTGGAAGTCTGCGATGCTTAAAAAGCACCAGTTCGATGAGAATCCAGTAGTTATTACTGTTCCTCTTCCCCTCAAAGCCACAAGTTGGATTTGGATCTACCCAGAGCTGACTTTTAAACTCAAGTTAGCAGTGTTTAGCTGTGCTACAAAAAGCATGTCCATTGCTGGAATGAGCCTCAAGCCATTTTAGAACGTTAAGGAATATTGTTTTTTATTTTGAAGGGGAAAAGTTATTAAAAACAATATTCACCAGCTGAGAAATATAAAACCAGCCATCTCTTTTATGCTTGCAGTTTTAATTGTGTGTCTACACCATGCAATGGAGCATGCTCTCACCTTGAGCTGGTGCCAGGGATCCGTATTGCACTGTGATAATCTGAGCCAAAATATTAGTTTGGATCTCAAGGGTAGCATAGCAACACTGTCATAGCCCCAAGCTGGAGGTAACATGTTCTGCCTCTCAGCAGGGCTAATTAACTCTGGTTTAGATAGTTGCACCAAATACTGCTTCTGTTTGAGGACCATTTCAGTGATACGCGATGCCTGTGCTCCTCTGTATTTTGCTCATCAGGGTTTTCTGGCAGGATGCACTGGCTGATGCTTCGTACTCCTGTTTTTCATCCCTCGAGGTAGTAATTGGTGTCAGTATAAGTGATACTAAATTTTGGGCTGGTAGGCCTAGAAGTGATATCTGTTGAAACAACACACGTCATTAATTGCGGTACCCCTGAGAGAGAACAGGGTCACAGCACTCTTTCGCAGCCAGAAGAGGGACTGTTTCAGTAAGCTTTAAAAAGCTTGTAGTAACTTGACCTAGGCTTGTACACGTGCCTTCTTGCTATCCAAGACACGGTCTGAGTGCACGCAGGTTCTCTTTTTCTCTAACCTTTTCTTTTTTTTTTTCCTGTTCCCACCCCCACCGTGGGGCATGCGTAAAAGCTCCTGGGTGCTCAGGCAGAGGGAGGGACGAGGAGTGAAAAAGGAGTTTGACCATTGAACAGGTGATAGTGTACTGGAAAAAACAGGAGATTCTGAGCATGGGGATAAGACTGCAAGAGTAAGTCAGGACCTGCAGGCCTTTTACAGCGTTTTTGAAACTCTCCCGATTGATAGCACCTCTTCCTGGCGTCTTCTCCATGTGAGTGGAAGGCTACAAAACCCTGTTTTACAGCTCTTGCCTGAAATGTTGAAGGGCTTAGGTTTGGCTAGAACAAGCCACCATACCTGATTTCTTGCGTTTAAAGGTAGTAATGGGAATGAGGTGAGAGCCTGGGGCTGGAGACGAAGGTCTGGAGGGGTGTAGGTGCTTTGTTGCTTGTTATGCCCAAGACGCAGAGATAAATTGTGCTTGTTCCCAGGCCTGCCTGCAGCCTTTTGGAAGGGAGTTAACCTCCCTCTTCTACCAGCCATCTTGTCTAGGTAAATGGGGATTGCGGGGGGTGAAAATACAATAGATTTGACTGTACTCAGATTCTTTATCGATACCTTTTAGCCAAAGAATATGCCTGTATGGGAAGAGTTTCTGAGCTTGTAAGTAGAACTGGAGTGTGATGCAGAATCTTCTTCAAGATTTTGGACAGAAACAAACTGAAATTGTGATTATTAATGAAAACTACTGATTAAGTTGCTTTTCCTTCTTGCTTAACCCAGCTCTTCTGGTGAGCAGCAAAAGACCTGTCTGTACTTGAAAGACAAAAATGGAATGAAATCATAATGAATTGTCCACGAATTGATAAATGTATTGCTGTCTCTTGTGGTACAGAATAGATTTCACCAGTAGCAGGATGATGAAAGGGAGGGAGACGGGCACTTAGGCCCTAAACCCAATCTACTGACTCTCGCAGCCTGTCCTGAATTAGAGTGCAGCCACACAAAAGGTCAAAGGTGGACACAGCTCTAAGTCTACGTCTCTGCCCCGTAGATTAATGCCAGCAGAGGCTACGTTTCTGGCTGTGCTAGCTGATAAAGAACAAGAGTTGACTAAATCTACTTAGACATCACTACTACTGTGATACTAAATTTCCTGGACATTGTTGCTTGCTGTTGAGTACTTGGAGAAAATATTACCTTGCTATTTCTCTTCAGGTCTCCTGCAGTAGTTGGAGAAAGGGGAAATGTCAGGGGTAACTTTGGAGACCTTCCTTAACAAACAGAAGCTGTGTATGAAGGAAGACAGTCTTTCTTCAAAGTTAGCAGGCTGCTGTGCAAGTAAATTGCTAATTCGATACGCCTTTGGAGGGGAAGAAGGCTACAGTTCTCACAGTCAGCAACTCTTCCTGTACTGCTTACCCCTCGTTGCTGAGAGAGATTAGGGCAGAAAGAGCCTGAAAATGTCTTGTCTTCCAGTGCAAGAGGAACCCGGTAAAGATTATATATGGGGTCTGATGGAAGAAGTTCCCAATGATATTTTGTCATAGTAACACCTTAGTTTTTTAGTGTTACGGCTTGTACAGGCCTTCAGGAACAGGAATAACTGCTTTGGTTTTGTGGGGGACTGGGCAGGATAGCAAGAACCTTTTCCAATTAAGATGCTGTTAAACTTCTCACTTCAAAACCAAGTCACTGTTTTAGGAGAATTAGAAATGTAGTTTTAATTTAGGGCCACTTTGCTAGATAATCCAATATATTTACCTTCGTCATTTAAACTTAGTATTGCTGAGGACTGCGGTTTCTTAACAACCTAAATTCAAAAGGAGCGTTGGAAACAATGTAAAAAAATTAGGAAGTGTGTGAGGGGAAGGCACTAGGCTGACTTGGCCACCTCGATACCTTTGAGACTTTGCTGCAGTGCTATTATATTGTCTGCTACAGTGTCTCCTTCCAAGAGAGGGAGAATTAGTTAACAACTGTGCACCTACTTAGAGCAAGGACTGGAAGAGTTAATGATGAATAGTGTTGATAACAGATTTGGCAGAAGGAATGTATAGATAGGCGCCATAATGTGCTCATGTTTTGGCGGCTTAACTCGAGACAAATGATGACATGAGGACTCCCTCCTTGATCGTCGTGCTGCTGCGTAGTAGTTCCACCAGGCACGCGCTATATCCTGACCAAAAGGAAGCAGTGCTGCAGGACTGGTGATCACAAGCAAGCCCAAAAAATACAGACTACATCTTAAAAATCCTGATGTTTATTTTTAAACTTGAGTAGGGGTTTTATGTGCTTTTTTTTCCCCTGTCCCTTTCAATTTCAAGATCCACTGAAAGCACATTTTCAAGCTCTCTTCCCCCACAACTACAAGGGCTAGGAATTTGAGGTCTGAGTGAGCTGAAATTTTCATGCTGTCAGTTAATTGCAGCAGCAAGATGTTTAACTGTCACAAGACTAGGTATGGAGCTAAGATTATTTTAAGATGAGTAGTATTTAATTTAGTAGTAACCACTTTTTAGTTAAATATTTATTAGCTAGTTTAGTAATAGTCAAAGGTGTCTTACAAAATAAGTAGGACAGATGGAAAAGCCTCATGCATCATATTATTAACAACCTAATTTTAAGCAAGAAAGCAAAAGGAAGGCTTACAAGCATTATTAAAAAAGGCGATCGTAGTGTGGACATGCGATTACAACAGCTGTAGTTTCCTGCGTGATTATTTTATTTGGTGGTGTGGCTACATCAACTGCATATCTAAGTTGAAAGACAAACAGGCTATGAGATAGTGGCTCATCTCATAGGATATGGGTAGTAGCAGAGTAAAGACTAAACGTAAGTAAAGGTGCAGCTCTGACGAGGATGTGGGTTCCCCACTTCCACCAAGGGAAGAAAAAATTAGCCTCTGGGCTTATGTAGCTAATTTGTCACATACCCAAATGCATCTCTCTGGTGGGTTGGTGGGAGCTGGGGTGGACCCATCTATTCATAGGATATGCAGGCTGATCTCTGAAATTTCTTAATACCCTAACAGAGTCTGTCTTGTCTAATTCTTTAACTGTAGATCTGCCTTGGCAGGGGTGGGAAGTTGAACAGTGGAAGTTAGCTTAGATTGCTATTAAAAAATGCTCATGAATCTTTTTACAACACTTATGCAGCCCGTTGCTTGCTCGCTTTCAGGAAACTGTCCAGCCAACACTGTGAACGTCGGGTGTTGGTCAGCTGGGTTCCTCTCCCCTTTCATTGTGTGAGCATCAGTGTAGGCTTTTTAGAGGAGGGAATTGAATAGTTGAGTTTCAGCTTTGTCCTCCTTGTTTTGCTTAGCCCTGACTGACCTTGACCTAAGGGCACCACGACCTCAGTCAGGTTGAAGAGCTTAAATCAAGGTGCTGGGTCTTGTGATAAATAAACTGGAACATGACTGTCATTTTACATCTGAACTGTGTCTTCTCAGTTGCCTATTTTCTTGCATCTCTGACTATGGAAATTTTCTAAGTGCGCTATTTGTATTGTAGGAGTTTGTTTTCCTTTGATTAACTTTCTATAACACTCAGCTATTTTAAAATATGAAAGGAGAGCTGGAAAATGCTGTCACCCAGAATAATTTCTTTGATAAACAAGGCGATGCTTTTGTTTACAAACCAGGTTAAGAAAGTCTTGATTAAAAGACCATCTTTCTTGACTGCAGAACTTTCTCTTCAAAGCACTGAGTGAAGTCAGGCACTGGGGGATGGGATGGTGAGAAGACTCTTTGCTTGTATAATTAATGTCCATTTTATGTTCCTGAGAGCTGAGTTAGGTACACCCTTAATGATGCTACGTTCTTATGTGTGTCCCAGTCCGAATGTCCTATATAAGATTTTGAAACTTGTTATGGATTCCTTATGATGCTGTTTGAAGAACACTGTTGACTTATCCTCTTGTTTTAATGGATTTTTTGCAGGCTGTATGAATATCTTTGTAAATACTTTACAAAGAGAACAATTTTTCTTTTTCTCTATGANGTAACAAGCGATAGGACCAGGGGGAATGGTCTAAAGTTGCGCCAGGGCAGGTTTAGGTTAGACATTAGGAAAAATTTCTTCACGGAAAGGGTTGTCAGGCACTGGAATGGGCTGCCCAGGGAGGTGGTTGAGTCCCCGTCCCTGGACGTATTTAAAAGAAGGATAGATAAGGTACTTGAGGACATGGTTTAGTGGTTATGGGATGGCAAGGTTAGGTTAGTGGTTGGACTTGATGATCTTAAAGGTCTTTTCCAACCGAGATGATTCTATGATTCTATGATTCTATGATTTCTGTATTTGAAAGACCCTTTATGGGCAGCTTTGCCTTGTCTTTTCTCTGTTTTGTAGCTTGGTCCGACTCCTTGGCAAGGTTCTCTTTTACACTGAAGTTGGCAAAACCAGCAATTTAATTAGCTGTTAGTTTAGCAACTTTATCTGAAGAGCTGGTTCATTATGTTCTGTTGTTTAACTGAAGTTTGCATTGATTGAATTAGGGAGTAAAAAGTAAACAGTAGACTTCCACTTTAGTGGGATGTTTTAGCAAACTTTTGCAAAGCAGGAGGGGGTAAAAATACTGACAATGAAAGGGAAAAAACCAAAACCAACAAACCAAAGCCCAACCAAAGAGTGCAGTATCTTTTTCAGGGAAATAAGCCAATTGCTGTTAATGCCACTTGACTAAACCCAATAAGTGAGTTTTCTTGTAGTGTTCTTGCAGTTTTAGGGAAAGACTCTTACAAAATTATTGCAAAAACTTGGGGCTTGCTCTAGAAGTTGAGACTGTTAAAAAAAAATTGCAATGACTCTTCAAGAGGAGTCAAGGGAGTCGGAGCTGTAAGGGAGGCAGTGTTTTTTCCCGAGGAGGGATGAAGGTTGAAATTGCAGCAGCTGCAGCCTGTGAGTATTTCATCCAGAACAGAGCAGGACAGCCTGGAGGATAGTTGATAAGGTTAATAGATTGTAGCTGACTCATTGCATGGCTTTGTTACTGGTAGGTTGTGTTATAAAACCCCATCTCTAACCCTACACTTAAACTCCTGTAAAGGATATGGGAGGGGGGGGAAATAAATCAGGAAGCGGTTGCTTGTTGCACTCCAGTCATTGTAACAAATAGTTCACTGTTAGGTATTTCTTCAGGGGTGAAGCTGTGTGAGTGGCAGTAGTTTGCTTCTCAACTTGTAATAACAAAATGCAGTGCTCTCTAGTAGTTTCTTGGCCTTTAATACAAGGTGTGATGTTAAAATGTTACTAGCATAAAGCATATTGCTGTAAATCAGTTGGGCGATGTCTACATTGAGTTTTATTGCCTTAGGACTGCTTAACACAGATTTAAAGCAACAGCCACCCTATTCTAAAAAGCAACAGGGAATTTGAAAGAAAATTAAAGAAAAATAAAAAACAAACCATAAAGCCAAAGGCTCTGCTCTTAAAAAAAAATCCAGCAGTATGTTTGGATATGGCTTAGTTTTGCTGTACAGCTGCTTGTTACCTTCACTTTAAAATACAGATATGCAAGTAGGTGTTTATGCATTGTGTGCATTGAACCTGCTTACCGTGGTAGGGGGAGAAGTGAAAATAATAGAAAGATACAGCTCTCAGGTAAATTTCCACAGTAATTTGTGACCAGAATGGCTATTTTGGACTTTCAGAATATTAACCAACAAGAGTTCATTCATAGCTACTGAAAGGGAAACTCAGTGTGTTAGACATAAGCAATGCAGAACTTGCTTTCCCCCCCCCCAGCATATTTTGCCAGATGCATGAGCTTCTGATACGTCTCTGGGGTTTTTATACTAGGCTGTGCAATGAGATGAAAGCTTTACTTGAAAAATGAACGCTTTCTCTGCTATTTCTCCATAACTTAGTAAGTTCCACAATTTGGGTCCTAACTTCTCTATCTTGCTTTGCGATGTGTGAAAATAGCATTTTTCTGTCACTTGAGCGATGAAGTCTGGCCCTGCGTCAGGAGCTGGACGCTCTGCAGGACACGAGGGCATAAGCAGACAGCTTCAGTGCAGCTTTAAATGTCCAAAACTCCAGACTTGGAGAATATTCAGTGATCCTAAAAAAAAGCCAGTAGCAATTGGTGGCACCTCATGCCTTGTTCTCCTTCCCTGGCATCAGCCTGTCTGCCTCCTGCAAAGCACCAGTGCTTGTTTAACTGTGTAATGAGGGAAACTGATAGCGGGTGCCGCAAGAAAGAGAAGCGCAGGTTACACGTAAAGGCCAACTTCTGACCCCAGAGGCTGGTTTCTTTGGGCTGCCAGTGGACAGAAAGGAGCCCCTATTCAGCCGTGTTTCTGAAGGAGCCCATCTTCCTCCTGTGTCTTCAGAGAGCACCTGGGTCGAGCCTTTCTCAGTGCTGCTGCGTTACCGTGCAGAGTATGCGTGCGTGGTAGGCGCGGAGCAGCGTTCAGCCCCTGCAGCTGGGACTTTGTGTGAGACATCAAACTGGAGTGATCCCCCGTCAAATTTGTGGTGGTGGAGAATGGCTGTAATGATGATGATTTCCTTTCGTAGGTTTCAAGATGCTTTGTAACTGTTCATTTTAATAGCATAAATTTCTTGTTTTGTTTTTCTTATGTTTCAGGTCTACGAATCATGAAACGAATTCTTCTGTTTTTTATCCTGGCAGCTGCTGTTATGTATGGCATACTGCATGGAAATCTGTGGAGAAATAACCTCTACTGGTATGGCGATGCTTTGTTCGCTTATAGTGCAGACACCCTCATGGCTGAGAGAGAGATGTGGCTGCGAGTTGCCGTTGCTGAAGAGCTGTTTACTAGTGATCTGCAGAACTGATAACTACTCTGTGTGNTTTTTTTTTTTTTTTGGTAGGGTGAGGGAATGAATGTGATTGTTCTGTCCTGTCGCTCCTTCTCTCGTGTCACTTTTAAACCTAGTAGTCAATTTCAGCCTGGTTGTGAGGTGAGGTCAGGACCTCCGAGACAGGGAGCCCCTCTGAGTTTCATGAAAATAGGTGTTCAGGTGAGGAGAGATACCTTATTGGTGTGTGTCATGTGTCCATATCTCCTCCCGTCCTACATGTGTTTAGTGTTAGCTTGTTCCTTCAGATGTCTGATAAATGACGCAGGAGAGACCTGCTCCACACATGGGAATAACTGCAGGAGTAGTGGGCACCTTTCAAAAAGCTGAAATTTGGCAAGTCCCCGTGGGAACCTTGTGGGAAGTGAGCCTTCGGTGTCTCCAGGCTGCAAGGGACAGGTGGTGTGAGACCTAAAATTCAGGGTGCTTATCAAAGAAGTTGAGTTTCCATTGGCCTTCACACAGGTGTAACCAGGACTCACCAGTGTGTGTTATGAAGATAATAGCGATAGCTTTGAAAAGTAGTGATTGATGTGCCTGTATTTGTGTTGTTTATAGCATACAATTGTTACGAATGGCTTTCTATTGTGGTTTCCGTTCATAGCAAACCACAGTATTGTGACATTTCCCTTTTTGCAGGATTAGCTTTTATGGACAGACTTCCTCTGTGAGGGCTCCTCCTTCTTATGAGACTAGTGGAGTCACCCAGTAAGTTCAGCAGTTGAGTCTTTTTGTGGTGGGGTTATCTTGGTTGGTTGGATTTTGGGCAGATGGGAGGGATTAAGACTAAAATCTCTAGCCTTTGTCCACAGACCCCCCTGTTCAGCCGGTTATTGTACAGCTGTGTCCACTGGCTGTTTCTGTTATGAACACAATTGTAATGTGTCTGGCAGAAAGAAACTTGTCCATGTCATGTCTCCAGTGTTTGGTTAATATTTATGGTCGCTGCCAGTGACTGTCTGTAACAAGCAATGAAGTGTTGGAAGGACTTTTGTTTACAACTTCCACATTTCTGCAGTTCTGAGTTACACCTGAATAAAATTAGCAGAGCTATGAGGGCAGCTTTTGTGCTTAAAATTTAATAAATCAGAAGTCTGGTTCACTTGTGATATGCAAGTGCATGTATAAGCAGATCTTGTTCTAGTAAATTCCTGCAATTTGTGGGACTAATGAGTGCCTATGCTAAAACTTTAAAAGCAGGTCTCTGTTCTCTCTGAAGCTGTCCTGCAAAATGCTGTTTGCGAGGCCGATGCTGGAAAGCAATGAGCTGGCCAGCTGATACATTTCACAGAGTGCTTTCTCAGTGTCAGTATTCACATGACAACTCGAGGTTACCAAAAGCAATTAACCTTAATGGTCTGTTTGGCTTGTGGTTCTAATGTGGTGGTTTCATCCTTCTGTCCTTAATGCAGCCCAAATGCACCCATTGCTCGCACTGAGGTTTACCCTCCCTTCTGGGCTTCATACTTGTTATTAATTGATCTAAATCACCAAGATGGGGATGTGCTTAGAAGTGTAAATCTTAACCTTATTATCCTTATCCCCAAAGAATCTCATTCTCCTTGAAGTAACCACCCTAGGTAGTGCTGTCTATTCCCCTCTCCAGCCAAACAAGACTCCTCTCCCCTCTCCTCTGAGTAGCGCTGGTTGGTGCTCTCTGCTGTGGCTGCAGGGGTGATGCAGCCCAGGTGGGCCTGAGGTCGCACCTCTGGTGATGGCTGCTGCGATAGCTGCTGAGCAAGGGAGGTTGCAGACCCCTTGGAGCAGCGCTGTGAGATAAAAGCCTTTGCTAGTAAAAGTAATCGTCCCGCAAGGAGAAAGATCCGTCTTTATAATACAGAGGCAATCATGAAAATTTGGTGTGGTGTTAACTCAGTAATCAACTTTTACTAATTTGGCTTGTCCAAGTTTCCCTACCGTGTTGCTGTCCTTGCTATTTCTTTGAAACTGTTCTTTTGCAGGCTGCCACCTACGGCTGTGGAGAGAAGGAACACGCTGGACACTTGTCTCCTGAAACCGGCGTTTGAATCTTTACTAGGGTGAGTCTTCTGTGGGAAGTGGGGGTGGGAAAGGAAAGGGTGTGCTCTTTGAGGTAGAAATGGGCTACTTACATATTCTAGACTAACTCATGTTTTGATTCACCTTTGCAAATATATCTTTTGGGCTTGGGTTCATTGCTGCTTTTCCTGGTTGTGGCAACACAAATTGTTTAGCTTGCCACTGATCAGCATCTGAGCAATAATACCACACAAGTAGCTCAATATGCCGGTGTATGTACCAAATAAATAAATACTTCCCATTCAGATGTTGTATATAGTAATGGTGAAATTATTTTAATGATTGAAATACAAGCCTTCCCCATGCGTGTGTGTCCCATGCTTTTCCTGTAAAAGAAACCTTCATGTCCAAGACTGATACTCAAGCGTTCTGCTGTTAAGAAGCTTGACTTAAAAATTTAAGATTTTTTGGGTAGTTAAGTATGTCTGTAGCAGCCAGGGACCAGAGAAGTTTTGAAAATCTCTTCACTTTATTTGGAAAGAGGAGTATGAAATGTGCAAAACTTCATCCAATTTTTAATGATATAAGATTCTCCCCTTTCAGTGGAATTTTATTTTTAATGGAATTTAATTTTAATGAAATTTGGGATGATTCATGGTTTTGTTCCTCTGCCCGTATCATTGAATTGTGCGTAGATGTCCTGTACTTTAAGGTACTCATAGGAAGCTTACTTTGTAAAGAAGCAGTCAGATGAAAAAAGGAAGAGCTTCAATAAGTCTTAAATGAGAGATCAAGGAAGTGCAACAGGACCAAAAGCAGACAGGCTATATTGACTTTCTGTTTTACCTGAGCAAACACTGAGGAGCACCACCCTGAGGAAAGCTTGGGAAGATGTTTAGACCAAGTCCTGGCTGAAGGAGTTCTTAAAAGTTCTGAGTAAAGACACTATTGTTGCTTTTTTTTTTTTTTGCCCTCCCCTCTTTGTGTACAAGAAAACACGGCTTTGAATCAGTGCTCTTACTATTTTAAAGCACACGGAAGGATCTCAAGTTTGTCCTCCCCAAATAAACCCTGTAGTGTTTGAGTTTTGGTTAGCTGCCTGGCCCGGTGAGGTGGTCCCAGGTCCCTCACCCACAGAGCGTGCCCGTGCTGGCGCTGTCGGGCACAGCAGGAGAGCTCTGGGGCTGAGCAAGGGGCAGGAACGGACTCGGAGATGCGCAGCCAGAAGACGGTAGGTGCAGAGCTACATCAGAGTCTCTTGCATATTTCCGTAGCTCCTTTACAGAGAGATAGTTTGCGTGAGCTGAAGATCTGGTCTGTGCACTTGGGTAATAGCCTGAGGAGGTTGAAAGGATTTCTAACCTGGCAGAATTATTTATTGGAAAGGAACCAGAGCTCGAAGAGCTAGAATTAAGAATCTCTTTGCAGTGGGTAAATTATTTATTATGTCTAAGCTTACCAGCTGTGTCTGAACAGCAAGGCAAGTTATTAAATTTAATATGGGTGCATAGTACATGACGTCTCAAAGTTAGCTGGTCTTGCTTAGTTAACCTGTGGCCCAGTTCTTGGTGTGTGGGCTGTCATGGTTTGTTGTTTGGGGTTTNTTGGGGTTTTTTTTTTGTTTTTTGGGTTTTTTTTTTTTTTTTTTTTTTTTTTTTTTTTTTTCCCTTCCTGTTCTTCCTTTTTATTGTTAGTATCTTCTGAATACATAGACCTCAGAGTAAGATACTTGATTTGTGAAACTGAGGGAGGGTTGGGGTTTTTTTGGCAGCCATTAATACTCTTAACGGAGAAACAAGTCGTGTGTTGGCATCTATGATCAGCACTAGGTTTTCTCACTGTGACTGTCTGCTTCTGTGTTAACTTTTTAATACAAGACCTAGTATGCAGGATTGCTACAAAGTCAACCAGTTCAGTGAGTGTGTGTCCACTTAACTCTAAGGTGAAGCCAAGAGCGTGGTAGCACGTGACAGGATTGGGTCTACTGTTCCTTCATTTGGCTTGACTTGGCAGAGGTGGTAATAAGAGTCCCTTCCCTTCTATGAGATGACCCTTGTCTGTGGTTACTGTCTTTTGACGACAGAAGTGACCCATGCTTTCTATCTTGACACTTATAAGGTACGACGCCATCGTGTTCTAGTTTGCAGGAAGAATGTGCTTTTGAGGCACACCTCTGTTGTGATCCCCACGTGCCATGCTTCTCATCGCAGGGTGGCCCCGGCACGTGTGCACTGGGCTCCTTTCAGACATCTGACTTCTGGCTACGCCAGAAGATGCGCTGCAGGAGCACACCCAATGTACTGCAGCTGCTAAGGGGTCTTCAACCTGTGGGGCTCTAGTAGAGTTAGTCCAGAGAAAAAAAAACAAAACAAAACAAAAACCAGAGATGTGTGTGATGTGGATGTGAGAACTCCATGCTTTTGCTGTTTCCCCAAACTACTTACCAATGTCAACACAGCCATAAAGCTCTACTTGTTTGGAATGGGCGCACATATCAAATAAACTGGTGTTTTCAGGAGATGATATTTATGAGTTAAAACACCTTGTTTCAAATCTCATTCTTATTTATTAAATTGCCATATATAATAATAACCCTTAATTTTCCTTGCTGTTTCTGTTACGTACTTTTCAAACCTGAATTGTTTTTTCTGGGTTACGTAATTCTCTTAAATATGTTGTCTCATGGTGTAAGCTTTCAGTCATGCGACTTTAATGACTCTATATAACTTATATTAGCAGTGAAATGATTTTATCTCACTCTCTACCTATATTTTCCATTATAAAATCTTCCCCTTTTCTGTCACCTGCTTTCTTTCCTTGTGTTAATGACTTTTCTTCTTTTAAAAATTGATAATACTTGAAGTAGGATAAAGAAAGCTTTTTTTTTTAAAAAAGCAATTGCATGCATTATTGGCTTATTCAAATACATGGTGTGGATTTTTGAAACTTCTTCCTTTTCCCCTTTATTAGTGTTGACAAAATATACCCGTTCCTGTGCGCTAATGATTTTATCAGAGTGGCAGAGTTCCGCGGGAGCGATAAGTTTGAACTACCTTACGGAATAAAGAGAGCAGGTTTGTGTTCCCTATGTACCTTGTTTTTAAATGCAAATACATAAATGGCACACAAAGCCACCTCAATCTCTGGCCCTGGTCTTCCCTATGCACTGATGCCAGTCCTTTTGGGGGCATATAGCAGGGACTTAATGGCTTCCTTTAGTCCCTCTGACCTGGCACCTTCCTGTTTTTAACAAATAAAACACCGTGTTGGGGTTGCCCCTCTTAGCAGAGAAGCTCCAAAAAGGTTGGAGCGAGGAAGAGTGGCACTTCTTCATCTTCCTTTCGTTTGTATGTGGGCTGGAGTGCTGGAGATGTTTAGCAAGGGCTTTGCTAGGTGAAATACTAACTGGGTCAGTGTGATGGGGTTTGATCAACACACCTAAGGTCATCAGGATCTGGAGTCCTACTGAGGCAGAAGTCCCCAGACTGGGGCGGTTACATCAGAATTTCCCTTTTACTGGGCTCGCTTCTCCTACCAGGGAAGGTGTCCCTGGGGCTGCAGGGGGGATTCCCTCTGTACCCGTGCAAAGCGTTGGCCTGCTCATGCCTGCTGCTCGCGTTGGTCAGGGCAGAGTAGACAGGGGCCGGAGACCCTGAGGGTCTCAGCTGACCTTTTGGAAAGGATTTTGAAGTCTCAAGCCTGAGTTTTTAACGCTGAACAGCGCACCTTCCTAGTACCCTGTGGATCTGGGCTTTAGAGGCTCGATTTGCCCTCCATCGGTGTAACAAGGGTGGTGCATTTTCCCGCATCTCTGGGGCTGCGGTGAGGAAAAGTGTATTTGGGAATAGTTGAGACCCCCTCCCAGTTAGAGGCGCGCTGAGTGTCCAGCAGACACCTGCCCGCTGAGGGAGGGCTGGGAAGGTGCCTCTGCCCAGCTTTGCCAGCGAGCACAGGCTGGTTTGGTGTCTTCTCCCAAGACACGTAATGCTGTTAGTGCCTCTGGCTGTGCCGACCCTCCTCTTGGGTCAAGGCTGCTTCTGTTTCAACTGAAGGTGAGTAGAAGACAAAGTCAATTAGGATGCAGGTCTTGGAAACTCTGCTGGTGCTTATTTACTGTAACTAAGATTTTTTTTTGGTTTTTTTTGTTTTTTTTTGGATGCAAATCCCATGCTATTTTCCAACAGGGGAGTGTTGGGGCAGGAAATGCTTCCCAGAGAGGAGCTCTGATAAACCTGAATTTCTTTGGTGTCCTTGATTGACCTGTGGCCCTGAACTACAAGTGTTCTTATTTTGGCTTTTTTTTATGCACAGTGCATAAAAACTACTGTGTGTGAAAATGCTGTAGTCAGGGTGGCATGCTTATTTTTATATTGGTAAGCACCGAACATTTTCATTAATCTTCTTTCTATTTGCTTTCTAGACCAATTTTTTCGTTTAGCCCTTTCAAGACTGCAGAACTGTGGACTTTTCAATGAAGATGACAGGTGAGATGGTTTATTTGCTGCTGTTTCTGTTAATCGTATTTTAATAGTTAATACTGATCTGAAAAGGAATGTCAGTGACATTATCTTGAAATGGCTCAAGTTAGCCAAGATGCAGATCTGACTGACAGTGTCCAAGCAATATGTAACTGATTCCAAGATAAGTTTGGTTTTAAACATACGTAGCACCCGCATTCAAGAATAAGCTCCCTCACAGAAAAATTAAACCTACAGACTTCTTTTTATAAGTGTGTTAGGAATTTTCTAGCTGAATACAGTCCCATCTTCCTGTAGAATCTTTTTATACTCGAGGAAAGTGAAACCACCCTTTAAAAATACGTGATCTCCTGTTTCAAAGTCATTATTAGTGTAAGCCAGAGAACGTTTGAGATAAGCGGGTGCAAACAAATGGCTGTTTTTACGCAAAAGAAATCTTGCTCATATCCCCGTGCCACTGCATCCGCTGGCCTGCTGCACACCCTTGTTCATAGGTATGCTCAGCTTCCTTTCCCGGGAACGTGGGGGACGGAGGCAGCCAGGAAAGGCTGCTCCTGGCACTCGGGGAGTAACCGGGGTGTGGTGCAGAGCAGAGCATGCCTTAGATAACTTGCTTCCCATGCATTAGATAGATTGTCCTGGTTAAAGATCTCTTGGTTAGAAGCCACTTCTGCTGGGTTTTTTCTTTTTTTTTTTTTTTTT
>VXBL01008297.1:182199-202474 GCA_013400195.1 Aramus guarauna | reverse complement strand
TTTTTTTTTTTTTTTCCTTGGAGGGACTTTGTGTATGGTGTGTCTTGTTGGGGTTTGTTTTGGTTTGGGTTTTGGGTTTGGTTTTTTGGAGGTAGTGCAATAGGATTGGCAAGTATTCTAAAATCCTGTGTTTACCAAGTGATGCAAATGACTTCTTAGATTTGCAGTCTAGCAAATGGGCCGGCAACCTGCCATATAGCATGTTAATATGCAGGCTTCTTAATAGAATTGAATGCAAATAATGCTGAGGTTGACTGTGCTTGGGTTTGTTTTTTAAATCAAGGAGATCAAACAGAAGTTTGTTGCTCCAAGCCAAATGCCAGGATGAAGTTTTAATTAAACTTGGGTGGAATATGAACAAAATAATTGGTGTTCAAGCCTAAGAATTATCTTGGGTTTAATACCCAGTTTTTCTTTTCTTCACCTAATCTACTCCTTCCTTTCCCTGTCTTAAGTATCTGTTTCTAGGATGTTCAGGTTTACTCTTAAGGAGAGAAGATAGAGAATAGGGTTTTTTTTTTCTCCTTTTTTATCAGGAGTGCGATAATTGGGGAAATTTATACAGAATTGGCTGACAAAGGCTAGTCTTTTGTCTGGAGTTTGAAGGATAATGCCAAATGTTGTATTAGAAATTTCCTGAAATCACAAGTTCAGCACTATAATTGTTTTGGCTGTGAAGTAGAGAGACTTGCAGTACAGCATAGTGCCTTTTAAGGGGAAGTGTCTGTTCTGTAGATCAAAAGTAAGGTAATTGCTATTCTCTGAATGTAGGCTCTCTGAGATTTAGATATGTTTAGTGGTTCTGGGAAGTATGCTTCATTTTAATAAAAGTAATACGCTTCAGTACTGGAGCAAAATTAGAGCTGTTACTCTTTAGTAGGCAGTAGTATAAATAAATCAAATGTGCAATGACTTCATACAATGTATTCTTTCTAGATCCATCAGGTTTTGTGTATAGTACTGTTAGGGCATGAATCACTATAGTAAGGAAGAGCTTTTATATATTTATTTTACATATTATTATATATTTATTATACATTTAACCAAGATACGGTGGCTTTTAAATGTGAAACACTTTGGGAATTAATCCTAACGATATTCTCCAGTACTACAGCAACAGAATTATTATGTAGTTCTGTATTACTGCTGCCTAATTCAGCCGTCTTGGCAGAACGCAAACCGAATTTCCCTATAAACTTTCCTCGGACCAGAGTAAGGGAACCTGCTATAAAGTATTTTAACAAATATTAGGCTATATGAGCACCAAATCTATGGTGCTCATATAGCCGCATTTGTGTGCGACTTACGTAAAGCTGTACATAGTGAGCTACAAAGGATTTTTTTTTCCTAACATTGCCATTTTCCAAAAGTAAGTGGAACTCTCACTGTGTAAAGGTCTAGTTCTCCAAAACTTTTTGGAAGTGAACGGTGTCGTGGACTTCAGTGGAATAGCCTGTAGGAGAATGGTTTTCCAGCCTGGGGTATATCCACAGAGTAACCTCTGAAGACCTGCTCTACCCATTTCCTTGTAATCACTCGCTGAGTATTCTCAGGACCCTAAGCTCAACAGCAGGAAATTCTTACAAATGCATTTACACAATTCTGACTTAATATGTGACATTTGCATCCTCCTTTTAGCAAATAACCTCAAAGGAAATAATTTGCATTCCTCAACTGACTGCGGGGGTGTGTGTTAAAGGAGTTGAGATTGAGATCTTTTTCCTTTTCCAGAGAAACAGTATTTCAGTGGAATGTGGAGGATGCAAGCCTTTTGACCTTTAAAGGCTACATTTCCATCAAACTATTTTTCTTTTATAGACTAGGAAAATGTTTCTTTTAGAATTTTACCACATAAACAAAATATGTAAACTAATGCCTGGCCTTGAGATCAAGAGGCTCTTGTACACCACGTGAATAGGGCAATGTTTGGAGATCAGTTACCATGTGATATGGATCAGGATCCGTTTATACTCTGAGTAGATCTCTAACACCTAAATGCAATCCCTTAGTTACTCAAACCACTGCTATAGCAGTTGTTATAGCTGAAGTCTTAATATTTTTCACTCTCATCAATATTGTGCTGGTGGTTGTAAGCTGGACCTCCAGACACTTCAGTCAGTTATATTTCGCTTGTAGCACGCCTGATGTTGTTTTAAGGACATCTGAATTTATTTATCTTCTTGCCAATGTATTGACTTGGGGAAACGGTGAGTTACTCTTTGGGGTGAGTGGGGTTTTTTTAATATGAAAATACTATGAAAAAGAAAACTTTAAGAAGTGGGATTGGTAAAATGTCTGGGAGTAACAGTCTGCTGAAAATCAATGTATTGATTTCTGATCTACAGTAAGTACAGGTCAGTTTATTTAACTTAAATATCTTTGAATACATACCAGCCTTGCTACATGTTCTTTATCTCCGTTTCATATGTTGGATTACTGAGATACTATGTTCTGGTTTTTTTCACTCTAGCATAAGCCATTTCTCTCCCTGCTTATTGTTGTCAGTGGAATCTGTGCTACTGTGGGCTTAGACCTGTGATGGTAACTGGACACACTTGAACGCTACGGGGTGGGGAGGGCTAGGGAAAGGAGACAATTCAGAAGTATCACATTCATGCCAGACTTCCTGTTTGAGTTGGCCCGCTTCGACTTCCTGAGCTTGTCAGAGATTAAAAGCTGGTCCTTCTAATTCATTTGACTATGCATGACTGTATTAACGTACAAATAATCAGGAGTGTTTGATCTGCTTGTTGACTTTATCCATTTCAAAGATTCATCATACCACTGTTAGATGATTTATTGGTTACTTGAAAGAAGCTGATATCTTTATTTTTGACTATGTGTGTTATTAAAGGCACTAGAGTTTGAAAGCTTAATCAAACTTCAAATTTCACTCCATTTTCCATCCAAGTAGTATTAGTGAGCTCTTAGCTGTGAACAAGATCTGGTCTGCATCCGTCAGTAGGAGGGAAGAGACTTTGGATTCGACTGAACAGCAGCTATCCGGCTCCTGTAGCTGCATGAGCTTCGATTGCCCAGCTCTAAAGTCACGTTTTCTTTTACCCTCCCTGCCCTGAATGTGTCCTGCTACATCACAACTGCACAGCGTAGAGAGGAGAAACCAAAGAGTTTTTCAGTTTTATACCAGAGTGGAAGGTGTTATTTCAATAGCTGGAGATTAACATAGCGTCTTCCTACTGTAAACTTTGCAAGAGCCGCATGTTCATCAGCCCGCTCTCAGGATATCTTAAAACTGTATTGAAAAACTAACTGGAAAATGAATGGGCTGAAGCAGTTCTGGCGTAGAGAGGGAAGGGTTTCATGGGTGTAGAGACAACGCGCATCCTGAGGACAGAATGGTGTAATGGGCTTTTACCCCTCTGATTTCCGAGGTACCAAGTCACGTGGGCTTGTGGCATTAGCTGGAAATCTTTTTATGAATGCTTGGCTTTTACTAAGCTGCTCAGGAAACACCAGAGAAAGGCGTGCCAGCTTTTTCCATGTCACCCCATCCTGAGAGCTGCATTTAGCAGGACTATTTTTATATATATATAAAAAATTTAAAGGCAACTGCCTCTGCAGATGTGGCCCTAGAGCAGCAGGTGAGAAGGTGCTATCCCAGCATTTCTTTTGCAACACAGTGCTTTTTACAGTTGGCATGTATTTGCATTTCACCTTTTCTGTAAACTTAAGGTTTTTAGCGTTGCTTTGGGGCCCGGTTTCTTTTTCCCCAGCCCACACGCGGTACAGCATAACTGCGTTAACAGTCCTGTAGGAAATATAAGGAACTGCTTTGTGCATTAAGCTGCTGATCAGTCTGGGCTAGTACAGGATGTTTTCATTGACGTTGAATAATACTCCCCTCAGCTGAAAAAACAGGTTGGACTATGAGGAGAAAGATGTTAATTAGTGTCACAATGGGCATTTAATACAGATTGCAATATTGTTTGTGACTGAGTCCCAGGGTTCCTTACAGTAAGAAATGTCATACAGCCTTTTCCTTGAAGAACTGTGGGAGCGGGGTGTTGGGAGGTGGCTCATCCTTAGTAAGCTGTGAGCGTGTTCGTCTCTGAAGAGAATACCTACGTTTTTATTTTGCCGTTGTGCCTGCTGCAACCCAGTTGAAGAACAGCTTTTGCTCTAAATAAAGAAGCATTTTGCAACAAGAAATAATACACTTGTTCTGTAAGGAGGAATTTGCAGTCTTATACACTGGATATATAAACCTTCCCTAAAGAGGGAAAATTTCTTAAGTAAAGCAACACCCAAGCCTATATGTGCTTTTTTTTTTTTCTTTGCAAAGCACACATTTTACTAGCATTGAAATAAGACAATACGGAGCAAAAGATAATATTAGAAAACCGGGGACAATGCCTTGGAAAATTTTACCGTTACAATTCACTTTAAGTTTAGCCTTTGCATAATGCCTTCTTGGGTGCTTTTTAACTGTGAATATAGTCAAAATTTGAAAGGAAATACTATTTTGATTGGATGTATTACAAAATTTGTGTGTGTTATGTTCTTAGTTAATGCTGTCTAATTTGAATCTAGTCATATGAGAATGCAATTTTTAATCATATGACTCATGTCATGACAACGTGCAATTCTCAGTAGATGTTTAAACAGCGCTTTCTAAATGGAGGGAGAAAAATCAACAGCATTATATTAATATGAAGAGCCATCACATGTGTCATCGGGCTAAGGTTTTTCACACGTACAATTTGGATGCCTGTAAGGTAAATTGTGAACATAAATTTGCCACTGTAGCTCGTGTTGGAGATCTCTATAGTTGTGGAGTTGTAAAATATTGCAGAAACACCTTAATTCGAATTAGTTTTTCCAGACATACTCTGTCCTGGTTCACATACCCAGACTGGGACAAATTCAAAGCATTGTGGAAGATAATTTATCTAATGGCACCCATATAGATGATCTTAAACAGCAAACCACTAGAAAAAGGACATGTACAAATACAGTTTAATGTGAGAGAAGCCATTTCCTGGCTCTGGCAGTCCCTGAAACAATGCAGCTGCATTTTTTTGAAAAGCAACCTTAGAGTGTGATACAGGATTGAGACCTCTTTCTAGGCGACAAGGAGCCTAGAAGATAATGGACCTCGGTTAATAAATAAATCAACTAAATGCCAGTATATCATTAATAACAATGTGAATCAAGGGAAGTCATGCGTATTAAAGTTTTGTTTGTTCCACAGCAGTGCCTGTCGACGGTGTGTTGTGGTCGGTAATGGAGGAGTGCTTCGAAGTAAGACGTTAGGGGAGAAGATTGACTCGTATGACGTGATAATAAGGTAAACAATGTCTCCTTTTCATTTTGCGTGTGTGCAAAGAATTAACAAACTTTTGCTGTCAGCCAGTAGCTCTGGAGTTCAGTTGTTATACGAATGAAAATGCATAAAACTTCCCACTTACTCTATCGCAGCCTTCACTTAAAAAAAATTCAGGAAAGAAAAGGATCGGTGTTTTATTACACAGACTGATTGATATGGGAGGGGAAGGACCACTGGGCGGTCAGTCTGCCTCGTGTACAGATACACATCTGCAAGACGCTGCTGTCAGTGGTGGGTCCAAGCACGCGACAGCCCGGACCTCCGTGCGTTCCCCCATGCTGTGAGCCGGTATCCTGGGCAGCCTTGCCTCTTACCTTCCGCACCGTGCCTGTCTTACCCCTGCGCTGGCGTGTGGATTAAATGTAATGTTTGTACTAGGAAGTCTGCGTCAAGGTACACGTCAACTGGAGGATGATGTTAATGTCTGTCCCTTTCCCTCAACCGTGTTAGCTCGTATTCAAAGTTTATGAGATGTCTTGACCTACCAGAGGATGCTGGGGCCTGAAGGAGAATCATCTGGACTAGGGAAACTGGGCAAGTGCTCAGAGAGGAGCAGGCAAGGAGGAGGAAGGAAAAAACCAAAAAGTCCAAATGAACTGAAAAAGGACTCTTTGGCTAATTATAAGAGAACTCTCTGCACAATGATAAAAAGATAAATCAGTTCTTCCTTTGCAGGAGCTGAGATGGTAACTGATTAAGCAGCCCTTCTGCCTGTAGGTACCCTGTCAGATAGTGTGCATGAACCCTCTTTCATGCAAACCTCTGAGCTGCTGGTTCAATTTGTCTGCTACAACATTGTGTTGAACATTGAACAAAATTTCACTTTTGTTACTCTGACATCAATCCTAATGCTCATTTTAGTAATAGTGTTTCAGTCTTCGAGCGCTACCGTAAAAAGTTTTATACGAAGCCTGGGGTTTGACATATACTTGAAAATGTACTGATAACAAATACATGCACTTCTTCAGTTGTAGCTCCTCTTACAAACTTAAAACTATAGAAAGTGATGCAGATATCACCACTCTTTAGGAAAATTTATTTGCTTGACAACTTTGTGCTTTACAAAAAAACCCCACCTTGCACTTATTTTCACTGTAGTATAATGATGCAAGGAAGCTACATGAATTATTTTTAAGCTATTTCAAGTACTTGGGTTCCTTATAGATCTGTTTGCTCTTCTTAAGATGGAAATCTTATGTAGACTGGTGTCACACATTTACAAGCAGCTCTAAATTGAAAACTATTTCAGAAATGTTGTAAGAGCCATAGAAAGTTTGGGTTGGAAGGGACCTTAAAGCCCATCTAGTTCCAACCCCCCCTGCCATGGGCAGGGACACCCTCCATAGACCAGGGTGGCCCAAANTCACGTCCCTTGACCTGCTGGTCACGCTGCTTTTGATGCAGCCCAAGGATACAGTTGCCTTTCTGGGCTGCAAGTGTGCATTGCCAGGTCATGTTGAGCTTTTCATCAACCAGCACCCCCAAGTCTTTCTTCTTTTCAGGGCTGCTCTCGATCCATTCCCCACCCAGCCTATAGCTGTGCTTGGGGTTGTGCCGACCCATGTGCAGGACCTCGCACTTGACCCTGTTGAACTTCATGCGGTTTTGCACAGGCCCACCTCTCAAGCCTGTCAAGGTCCCTCTGGATGGCATCCCTTCCCTCCACTGTGTTGACCGCACCACACAGCTTGGTGGTGTTGGTAAATTTCCTGAGGGTGCACTTGATCTCATTGTCTGTGTCGCTGACAAGGATGTTAAACAGTGTCGGTCCCAGTACGGACCCCTGAGGAACGCCACTCATCGCTGGTCTATACTTGGACATTGAGCCATTGACCGCAACTCTTTGTGCGCGACCAATATACTATACATTTGTTTACTGTGAATGAACAAAGAGGTGATGTTTTCATTCTGTATGTAATAATTACTTGTGCTCAAAGTTTGAAATATTCCCTTGCCTACATGCCTTGTTTTGCAAATGTTTGTTACTAAGCAGCGTGCCTTCTATTCAGAGAAGTTGGTCACATTGGCGCAAGAATGGAGCCTACGCAGACTGCCTGAATTCTCAGAAAAATATGCAACACAGCAAAAACTGCAAGGTGGAGACTTAAACGCAGACCTGACCAACCAGCTCACTACTCATTAATCTCCTGCATCCCAAAGCAGTGTCAGCTGTGCAAGTACTATTTTAAAACAAAACAAAAAAACCCAACACCCAAAAAACCCAACCAAACAAAAACCCTCATACATAAAGGTGTATCAGCATCAGGTGCACAGTCATTAATCTCTGTCCCTGTATGCTCTAGACAGTGAAGAGCATTAAAACATTCTTGAATTGCTTCCTATGTGACTTGAATCATCTAGTAGCATGAATGGAGCACTGGGTAATTCTCCAAGTCAGATATTCTCTTCAGTCTTCTCTAGTTTCTGTGTTTGAGCCAAATCAGAAGGCCTTCTGCTTGAGCGACACGTGATAAGCCATTGTGCGATTGTATTCTAAACCACTTTGGCCAAGTTCCCATCGGTGCTCGGTCCCCCTGGGTGAGAGGGTGAGCGCACCTGATAATTGCTTATTTACCATGTAACGTGATAAGTAAATGCTGGGCTGCTAAATCCTCCTGTACCTGGACATGCCGTCTGCCTCACAGACTAATGTGCCTGCCAGCCACTGCACGGTAGGGATACGAGTGGGGTAGTCACTGCCATGTCTGTGTCTCTGTCCTCTGCAGGATGAATAATGGCCCTGTTATAGGGTATGAAGAGGATGTTGGGAGGAGGACAACTTTCCGCCTTTCTTACCCGGAATCCATCTTCTCAGATCCCATCCACTACGACCCAAATACAACTGTTGTTCTCATCGTCTTCAAACCACGTGACTTGAAGTGGCTCTGGGAGATACTAGGTGGTCAGAAAATAGTGAGTTTAATTATTCATGCACTTTGACTTAGCTTGCCACTCACCGCTCGTGAAACACTGCGTTTGCTTTTAACCTTAGCACTGGATTTCCCAGTCAGTCTGCTCAGTTTCCCGTTCCCATAAATTTTTCTGTCCTCTTTCTTACCCACGTAATTAACCGGTTCCTCAGCCCAAAGCACTTTTTCTCTTGGAAATACCTTTTTATCCTTTTCCTAGCACTGTTTCATATTCTGACATGCATGCTCCAGACATTCCTCAGATTATTTTATCCTACACACTTGGTAGAATTGCAGAATACTGTTGGAAGGGACTTCTCTCTGGAAGTCTTCAGTCCAAAACCCTGTTGAAAGAAAGTAGGCCAAGTTCAAAGCCATACGAGGTTCTCAGGGCCTCATCCAGGTAAGTTTTGAGTATTTCTAGGGATATCTCTGTAACCTCTATTTCAGTGCTGCAGAATTTCTCCTCATCCTTTCACTGTGCACTTTTGAGAAGAGTCTGATCCTGTCTTTTTTTGTATACCCCTACCAGACAGTTGGTGGGCTGAACAAACCCAGCCTCCTCAGACCCATCTTGTTTGCTGTAGCCGTCCAGCTGATTTAGTGGCCCTCTGCTGAGCTTGCCCCAGTTTGAACGCTGTCTTGCACAGGGAGGAGCCCAAAACAGCATTTGTGAGACTGCAGGAGGGCACAGTACAATGTACTTGAGAATGGTAACTTGTGTTTCCCTGCTCTCTACGCTTTTATTAATGCGGCCAAGCACACAATGAGCATTTACTGCCTCCAGGGCACGCTGCTGGCGTGTGTTGTCCATCAGGGACCTTTCTGCAGAGCTGTTTCCCAGCCAGCCTCTGCTGCTGCAGTGGGTTATCCTGTTGCCGGAGCATGATTTGGCACACGTTTTTGTTGAACTCTGGAAGGTTCAACACTCTTTCTTCAGCCTCCTGCCCTTGGATTTTACTCTAACTAGAGTTGCTACAAAATCAACTGTTTATAGCTGTTAAAAATGTGTATTTGCTTTCCTGTTACAGAGTGCTAAAGGCTTTTGGAAGAAACCAGCCCTGAACATGATATACAAGTCTAGTCAAATCAGGATTCTTGATCCTAGCATCACCAGAAAAACGGCTTATGAATGGCTTCAGTTCCCAACAAGGTTTCCCAAAAAGGAGGTAGGGTTTTTTTCTTCTGTGCCTTTTAGTTTTGTGCAACCAAATGTGTACTCAGAAGCAATTATCTCTTTATTGTAATGGACTACGTTAGAACATCTTTTAGGTTCACATTGCATTAGTCTGCATTAGATGGTCCTTAAGAAAGATGGGAAAATGGAATCCAGAAAGAAAGCAGGTAGCCTTGTATGCCAAAAATCTCTTTTTATGGATTTCTGTAATTAGTATTAGACTGCTTTTGCGGACAGACGTAATGCCTTTTGCAAAAGTGGGAAAAGCAGACAGGCGTTGGAACATGGCAGATCGAAAGAACCTCTAGAAACATTAAGGAGTCTTGAATTATTAAATGTAGGGTGTTTCATAGTTTTTATTAAAAAAGAAAAATAAAACAACAAAACAAACCACAAACAACAAACAAAAAGCCCAACAACCCCCACATCCCCCCACAAAAAAAACCCACACCAAACAAACAAAATGCCCCCAAAACGCAACAACCCGGTAATTCTAACACTGCTGCAATTTTACTTTGCTGGGAGCGGGTAAGGACTAGGGAGCATACGGTATATTACAGCCTGCGCTAATGACACATGTCTAGCAGCATTCTTGCGCTTACTGATTTGATGCCAAGCATTGTAATGAGTTAACTGACAATTTGGATGCAAAAATACATTTTAACTGTCAGTTTATAACTGAAGAACGTTTCTGATGAAAGGTAAGGCTTCAAGCTGGAGACCTCCCTCGCGCAGTAGGACTGGCCGCGTGCTGTTCAGCACAAACGCCGTTCCCTGGGGTCACATCGCTGCCCAGAGCCGCTTCGTCGGGATCGGCCAACTGACGCGTGTGGAAACGTTTGACAGGCTGTCACTGTGGAGTATCTACCACAACTTTTTTCCTGGTTTAATCTTTCTAATATTTGAGGGAGGTTTTTTTTTCTTTTGTTTTTTTTGTGTGCTTTTTTTCTTTTCTCTCTTTTAAATTTCTTTTTCTTTTTTTTTTTTTTTCCTTTTGAGCCTACTAGTGGCTTTTTCCACCCTTATTAACTCTCAAACTGGAACACCCAGTTTGGCTGCATGCTTGACGGGGCTCCGTGGCATTTCAGCTCTTCAGCTGAGGGTGGGAATAAAGCAGCGTAGTGGTTGGGTGCCTAATGATCTCCGTGGCCTCCATGGCTCCAGAAATCCTTCATGTCTCTTCCTGTGCTCCCCCCTCAGGGAGGGTGAAAGCTCGGACCGGTGCTGTCAGGGAGCCAAGCAGATGTCCTGGAGCTGGTAGAGAGGCACAGGCCCCTCGGTCGCTTTGGGTGGTGTGCACGCTCTCTGCTCCTCTCCTGCTCGCTGGGTGCCCCTGCCCAGACCTGGGGCAGAGCTCCTCTGAGCTTGGAGCCCCTTTCCGCCACCTCTACATCCCACTCGCTCCGTGCCATGTCTTTTTCAGCCCCTCGTCCCCGTCATGCCTCGAGAGTTCCTGTTGGCGGGGCGGCATTTTGCAGGACCCGCTTCTTCGGAGCCTTCTGTCCCGGTGGTGCATCCCTGGGGAGGTCCTGTGCTTCAGCCCCCTCCGAAGGCTGCTGCTGCTGTTGCTTCCCCTGCTCTCTCTGCCTTTTCCATCAAGCCAATCTCACGTTCCCTGCGGTGCGCGTTCGTGCGTAGTCCAGCGAGCGTTTCTGTTTCTTTGTTAGCGACTGCGGAGGTGTTGGCAGAGCCGGGAAGAGCAACTGTGAAATCGGATGCGCTGCCCCAGCAGCACTGAAGTCTGAAAGTGTTGCAGAGTCATTCCGGAGCTCTGCCTTTTCCCGTTGAACGTGACTGGCTGAACAAATTTCGTTACGGGCCTAGGATGTCTGGATATTGCTAGGGTGCTAGCGTGACGATGCATTTTAAAAGTAGCGTTGTTTCTTTAGTATATTCTTTCGAGGTGAACGTTATGATAGCCAAAGGTAAACAGAGCTAGGTTGCAACCTGCGATATTCTTGCTATTCCAAATAGCGCTAATCCTGACACGTAGCATTCCTGCCATGAGTTTTGGGTCCTGTTTAGTATGGACATTTCAACAGAGTCACCGCTAAGTTTATAATATTGAACCCTCAGGGCAGAAAGTTGTTTAGCTAACCGGCAGGAGCCCTGGGCAATTGTGCACATTTTAAGTTGATGTTATTTCTGGACTACTCCAAGAGTTGTGTAAAGGTACAAAAAAAAAAACCTCTACGTAAAAGGCGATAGTTCAATTCTGCGACTTTAATTAGGCTTACAGAGCTGATGTTAATAACTTTTTCCTTGGGATTTGTTCTTTTATCATACGATACAAAGACATACTTTTCTGTATCGTCGAGCGTATTTGCCTCCTCTCTCTACAGAGCTGTCCAGTACCAGTTTGCCTGCTTTGTTTTCAGAGGCAAATGAACTGAGTCTTGGGTAACAGTTCAAAAAAGTAGATGATTTTTGTGCTCGGTTTAAGGTTTCATTGCAGCTACTGAAAGCGTGTAAGTCATTTGGTCTCTGAGAAAATTGTTATTTTAGCTAAGGAGGGCATTAGTGCCTGAAAGTTTTGTCCATTTCTGCGGGCACGTTTTCCTCTCAGCTGCATCTGTTGGTCTAATGAAAGAGTTCACCTCTCTCCGCAAACCTTGCCTCATTTACTTCCCCAGATCATTTTAGCCACTGCTGCTAAGAGAGTCATGTACTTGGTCACAAGGTAGGACAGATGGTTGCAATGACTTCTTCTATGCTCTTGTAAGAAATGCTAATTTTTGGTTAGGTGCTCTTAATTTTGTGCAGTTAAAACCTGTTTATGACCTGCTCTTGATATTTTACATTGCATTTACTTCTGAGCTATCTCACTGTAGGGAGAAATAAGCAATTTTATCTACAGTTTCTTTTCTTCTAATGGAAATAGTGGGGGAAGGCCGAAAGCCTTGGCGTCCTGGAATTTCCCTGCTTTGAAAAAGTTCAAATGCAGCCAAATTTATGCAGCAGTAGCATTCATGGTTTTTTAACTTCAAACCCAAATGTCCATATAAGAGCCAGGCTGCCTGATTTCCACTGCCTTCATTCTTAGGTTTGCTGTTCCTGTCAAGTTATGACAGTTAGTTATGTATGTGTGCTCTTTGTGTTTCATTTTAGAAACCCAAGCATCCAACAACAGGGCTAATAGCCATTACGCTCGCATTTCACATATGCCATGAAGTTCACCTGGCAGGCTTCAAGTACGACTTCACTGACAGAAACAGTTCTTTGCACTACTACGGCAATGACACAATGTCTCAGATGATGCAGGTACCAAACGCTTGTTAATGCTGAGAGAAATATAGCTGGTAACTGGGAAAAACTGTTCAATGTAGATACAAGTGTGGACTGTAGGTCAGAAAGGGCTCCTCTCTTCTCCTGGTTCAGCTGCTCATGGGTTAACATTGCTTGGCTCTTTTTCTCTCCGCTTTTCTTTCTAAAAAATGTGGATGATGATATTTGTGTCCCTTGTGCTACACCGTATTCTGTTATGTCTGCATGAGCTACATCCATTTGTACGTTCTGTTTTGCTTTGCTGGTGTTACCCTTGGGCTACGCAGCTCTTGTTCACAGAGGTGTATTTGCTAGCGCTGTCAGAACACGAATAGCCTTGTTTCTGTTTGCATTCTCTTTTTCCTTGGCGACTACTTGCGCAATTTGTCATAGTTGCCAAACCTCGTAAAAAAGAGAAAGAAGACCAAAGGGAAATGGAAGGAGCTAACACCTACAAACTTGCAGTTAGGAAAAGGACTGATTTTCAGAAATTGAAAGCAGAAAAGCAAAGCAGGTAGGAAGAGAAGGAACTGCTTCCAGGAGGGGAAGCCACGACTCCTCAGGAGAGGAGGGAGCAGCAGGAGACTGGCAAACATCAGGGACGCCTTTTCCTCCCTCCTGCTTTGCTGCAGTCGTGCCTCTCTTTTCTTTTACGTCTCTGCTCTTGTCTTCAGCTCTGTACTCCAAGTAACTCCATCTCAGCCCTTTACCTCAACGTGAGCACTTTTCTCTTCCATGTGCGTGCTGGGTGCACGTGGGGACTATTTTCTCACTTCCTCCCTTTTCCTGAAGAGGAAGGATGGGGCAATGCCCATGGGAGCGCCTCATGTCTCTCTACAGACTCCTAGGTGCCTGCTGCTCTGAGGTCATTTTCCTCTGATGCTGAACTCACCTTCATTTTGAGGCTCCTCTCTGCAGGCGCTTTTTTGCGATGTATACAGGCATGGGTAAGGTTGATCACTAGTTGAAGACATCCCTAAGTTTCCTAAAATCTTCACACTTTAAAAAACAAACAACTAAACAAAAGCCTCATCGCTAATTCTTTAGTGTCATTAAGTTGTGAATATTATACTATATCTATATAATATTTTATGCAGTGTTTGTATTATATTCATTTTAATTTACTGGATTCAGTGTCAAAGATTGTCAGTAAACTTACTTGCCTTGTGCTGTCCTCTGCGAACCTCAGTGGTCTCTCGTGTATCCAGGATCTGGATGAAGCACAGAAGATGGGCTGCTTTTGGTTTTGTCAAAACAGATTGGCAGGGCGCATCCCGTTCACGCTAGGCATCATATCAGATGCCTGATGTGTGTTTTTTGAGAACCTGCATTGAGCTTTGAGTCATTTTCTGACTGCTTATGCTGTAAATGTGGTTATGCAGCTGTTGCCTCTAAGCGTGGGGAGGAGTTGGGAGAGTTAGTAATAGAAGGACTTCTGTGAGGCCACATTCACCCATTCTTGCTACTGAAGGATCATCCCTTTTGGTTTGTGTCCCAATGGAAAGTTTAATCTAGTTTTCAGCAGTAGAGTTGCTCACTTGTTTTCTTGAGAGACTGCGGTACAGCCTTTCTAAGAAGTCTTTTCTCCAGAGCTTTCCTACTCTTAGCATCTTCCAATTATCACAAGTAATTAAAATGAAAGAAAAACAAAGTGATGCTTCTGGTAATAATTTGAATTTGTTGTTTTTTATTATTCCCTCACATCTCTTTAGAATGAATACCACAACATCAACGCTGAGCAGAAATTTTTGAAGAAGCTTATAGACAAGAACTTTGTGGTCAATTTGACATGAAAGCTGAATGTAAAATACAAAGAACAATCACTGTTTTCAAGATTTGAAAAATTTTTATTTTTTGTATGACATTTTTATTTTTTAAGTGCAGCATAACTGTTTACTGTTTGAAAGGAGCACAGAAACCTCACCAAGGCAGAAGCTTCTTCTAAGCCAGAGCGTAATGGACTGTTGCAAACAGTTGAGTGAATTTCTGTGAAGCTATTTAATGATGGGAAAACCGTGAAACTTTCAGCTGAAAGTATCAGGGATATATAAAAATGTGAGGCACATCACTTATTTATCAGCAAGAACTCTTTCCAAATGATTACTTCTCTGGAATGCTTTTGGAGGACAACACCAGAACAAAAGAATTACACTGTCAAGAGACTGAGACAACCGGTGTTTCATTAGTAGACGGATGTTAAGTCTTGAATGTCTGTCTTGTAGTATGAAAATGGGTTTAAAACAATGCCTATAAATATTACTGTGTGTTTGGGAGAAGGGATAACGTACAGCGCGTACAGGTTTCAGTCTGCCCTACTGAGGAGGGGATGTCCGTCTTCAGGAAAGAAGCCACAGCTTCTGCACTGGCATTGACTCTGAACTGCCGCCCGCCTTTGCCAACAGCGAAGACCCTTTGGTCTGATTTGTGGACATGCTGGTATTGACGATGCTCGTGTTGTACCCTCTTTGTGGAAAACCGTGGTCCCCATGCTGGGCATCCAATAAATTTTAGGGTTGGTGCCTTGTCTTAGAAAAGAGGGAGTATGGAGACCGAAGAGTTGTCCTAACTACCTGCGTGTCAGCTGCTTCCCCCAGACCACAACAGAAGCGTGAGCTGGGACAGAGATTCGCACTTGAGTTTAAATTTAGAGCCCATGTTTGTTGGATTCCTAGATCTCCAGGACAGGATCTCGTGTGTTTCTGTTTGCTCCCCGAGAATCGAGGTGTATTTCTCCAAACCAGCGCAATCTCCTTTCTCAAATGCTGTAATGTGTTTGCACCTTTGAAATGCATCAATATGAGCAATGAATGTTCCCGGTTTCGGCAGTAGAGTGTGCTAGGCAATATCCAAGATGTACCTCAGCTGAATTATTATTTGGCCTCTGTTTACCTCTCATGTCTTGACATTTAGGTTTAAAGGATGTGGCTGAACTAAATCATTTAGTGGTGGGAATTTACTTGGGATTTTAATTGAAACATTTAATGGCACGTTTATTTTCTGTATTGGTTTGTCTCAGACAAGCCTGCTGAATAAGTTAAATCTGCTTGGGAATGTCCTTGACAACTGTCAAAGAAGAACAACTGGTATGCTGTTCTAATTCTCTCATAGAGTGTAAATATATATATATAATTTTTTTAATTGTGGCAGATTTGCCTGAAGATCTTATGGGTATCTTGATCAATCACACCTAAAGAAGGCACAAAGAAGTCCACTTAAAAAAAAGTCTTTATAGTTGGTAGAAAAACTTTTGCTGCTTTTTAATGAAATGATATCAAGAGCTATAGTCTGTTTAGGAGCAGTGCAAGCAACTAAAATACAAATGCAATCCTCTAGCAGCTCAAAAGCACAGCATTTGTCTTTTTCGGAAGCTGAGGATTACAGAAGTGTTGAACACAATTTCTGTGCAGCAATGTAGAGGAATAAGCATTAAAGTGACCAAAGAGTCATCTTTCTTTTTTCCTATTTCTCTTGTGGAGTGCAGTAGGTATCTAAAAAACCCCCAAGCCACACCTTCCCATAGTTCTCCTCTCCCTCTTTAGCCCCTTGGCTCTGCCATTTGGAAATTAGGGAGAGGAGCTACAGCCGAAGGGGAGGAGGCTTGTGCTCTCACATCGTGTTTTCACCTAATGACTCCTCAGCTTTGGTCCATTTCAGGCAAATTGGATGCATCTGAAATAACTCTGGATGCCATAAAAATCAGTGGTGGGGGCGGGGAAGGATCCAGACGTGTCCCAGCAAGGGACAGGCTGTGCCATGGGGCCCGTCTCCTGCAGGTGATGCTGCGGGTGATGGCCCCTTGTCCAGCCCTGCACAGAGGCAGACGAGAGCGTGGCAGGTCCTGGGGGCACTGGAGCTGGTGACTGTGGTGGAAATGGAGGAAAACAGAATTTCCTCACGAGGTGGTGAGGTTATTCACGTTTCCTTTTTTTTTTTAAACATGCACATTTCTGAGCCTTTGAAGAAGTCTTTCCTCAAAAATCTGCATACAAACAGGTGGGATTTTGCACCAGCGAAAAATAGATATTACGGTCTTTAGTTCTACCAGCATTTATTTCTCGTGATTATTTCAGTTAATTAAAAAGCTTTGAGGTTTGTATATGACTCTGCAGCCGCAGACCCACAGTGGTGTAGACTACTGACAATAGAGCGATTCCATAGGGAAAAAATGCCGAGGTAAGGTCACCGTGTCATCCGAGCTCTTTTCGCATAGAAGCCCTTGGTGTACACCTCAGGCTCTGGTGAGAGCAGAGCCGGGCAGAAGTGGAGGGCTGCCTCGTCCCCCTTGAAACCTGTGGTCGCTCCCAGAGTCGGGTCCCCCAGCTCTCCCATGGGCTGCCACCGTGGATCCAGCCCCATCCACGTAACATCTCACAATATGCCGACCATGAGGATTTTTTTTCCAGGATTGCTGCTGAATTTCTCTCTCCTCACTGGTTCTTGCCATGGTGCAGGCCACTTCCCCCGACTTCTCCAGCCCTGTCCCTGGTGGCAGGAGGTGGGTAGGGAGCTCTGTGATTATTTTCTCTGCTTTGTTTCCCCTTCCTGCTACTCTAAACTGATTCCTTCTCCTAATTTTCCTCGGAAGTTTTATTTCTTTGGAGGAGGAGGGGGTTTGTTCTGCTGTAGTTAGAATCCAAACCAAATAATTGGAAAAAAGGCTTCATGGTAAGTAAATGACATCCGCCAAACTCTTTTTATTTTAAACAGAGTTTTTTAGTGGGTTTTTTTGTTTGGGTTTTTTTTTTTTTTTTTACCACACCAGCTTTTTTGTTCTCCCTAGGATTCTTTTTATTTTATTTTTGTAAATTTTCTTTTGGATAATGTGTTTGATATTCTCAATGCATTGAATATGCTGTCTACAAGCATTTGTCCCTATCGACTGCTCCTTTTTATGTGTTCTTAATAAGCCTCCCCATTTATACGACTGATTTCTTTCTGAAATTAAGCAGCACTCCCAAGGATGTTTTTCTCCCATGTCTGTGCTCCTGCAGGGAGGGATGTTAAGTCCCTGCGCGCTGAGGTTGCTGTCGCAGGGCGGCTGAGTAAGGTTTAGAGCCGGACCTGTTCACTTGGGACTGAGCCAAGCATTGATACTGTTGATAAACCACGGGGTACTGGGTTTTGGTGGTTTTTGGTTTTGTTTTTTGGAAAGGACAGCTTGCAGGCCAGTAGGTTTTCTCTTCGGTAATAAGCAGTGAGCCAAGTGCTTAATTTTCTACGCACCCCTCCGTCCCCATAAGATGCAGGCAAGAAAAACTGCACATACCATGTTTCTCAGTAGCACCCACAGACAGCGGTTATTCTATCCAGGCACGTGTTTTCACAGGCGTTTTGCAATACCAAAGACTTGCCTTGGGACTTTTTGACAAAAGCAATAATGCTAACTCCAAATACTTAGATCTTTTCTGAGAGTGAGCTGCTATTAAGATTTTCTATTTTTGCCATTCCTGTAACCGAAGTCTCTGCACTGAAACTTCCCTTCAAAAGCTTCCCAATTTTTTTTTATTGCATCAGCAGCAGGGAAGCTGTCAAATTTTGAATCCCAGGGTGCTGCCAGCTTTATTTCCATGTCTGGTAACGGTGCAACTATATAGGTACCCAGTGTCTCCCACGAATTTTTTTCTTGTATCAATTGCAAAAGTGAGATGGTCTCATCCCTTCCTCCGCTGTCCTGTTCGCCAGCAGCCTGCTGAATTTCAAGTCAGCAGCATCTTACAGCAAAGGTGCTCCTGTGTTTTATCTGCCACCTCCTTAAAGTGCTGCACCATCAGAAAGACCCAGCCCCGAGGTGCCAAAGGCACAGAACGGGCAGGATGACGTGCATCAGCTGCAAGCTCTGTTTGGCTCAGACTTTCAGGGGTTTTTTTTTTGTTTTCTGTTGGGAAAGTATTTTTTCCTCTGTTGTAATAATTAAGGGAAGTACAATGATACGACTTAAGGAAGGTCACAAACTATTGCACTAAATACGAATCCGAGTGTGCCTAAAAGATGTCACTAGGTGACATTTCCAGTGACTGTATTGGTGGTGATAATACAGAATCACAACTTGGGTGTTGAATAATTAGTGTGTGGTACCTCTTGTTTCCTATGCCACGCTTTCCTTTTTAACAGTGCCCTGGGAGGTAGTATAAATACCTTAACTCTTAAGTGGAGTCTGATTTTTAAGAACATCCAAAGGTCAACATCTGGTTTTGGTATCAGTAAATATTTTATTTGCCATTTGTCTTAAGTTTTATATGCCTTTAAAGTGCCAGTTGTATTTCGAAGACATTCTTACAGTTGTTTCAAGTGAAATTTTGAATGCTACAAATGGAAAGAGATTATTTTCCTGTGAATAAATTGTGTTAAAGACTGTGACATCAGGCTTATTTTCCGCAAGGTCAGTACGGGGGGTGTGCGTGTGTGCGGATGCATGGCCAGTCCCATTGTTAATGCTATGTAAAGTATACACGGTGTTGTCAGACACAGTATCGAGTTTCAGAACAAACTTCGGTGCTTAGTAGAGCAAACAAGGCTGAAAATTTTTGAACCTAGGTAGGCTGAGCTGTGCTGCAGGGTGGAGATCTCACTCCAGGCTGAGTAAAAGCAAAGCTGGGACATAGATTTTTGTGGGAAAGATCAAGAGCGGGGTCCTGATTTTAATTTTTCATGTTTTTTTAATCTTGCCTGTCTTGTTGGGGACTTCCAGGGGAATGCTAAAATAACAGATGTTTCATCACTCGCCATCTTCTTAGTTAAAGACTTTAGACAGAAAGCGAGAGATGCTGATTGCGATACCTTGCTCACGTTTTGTTTTCTTTTTGTGCAGTAAAAATGAGATGCTGGGGAGCTGCTTAGCCCGTGGCTTCAGGGCATCTAAGGGAGATTTAGAAAGCGATTATCTGACACAATTAGGTATTCAATGCATTTGGTTTTTTTAGTACGGACAGTTTAGGAGTTTGTCAGCCTGGAGGAAATGCCTGTCTGAGGTGAGATGGGAGCCGCACCATCGGTTATAATTTACTCCCTGCAGTGGAGCCACAGTTGAATAGTGACGTAGATCAGTGACAAGTATGTTTCCACTTTTACACTAGGTTTTTGCTGCAGGTGAAAAAATGGTGAGAAATGGGAAAAGCTGTTTTCAAATCGCAGGAGGGCTGGGGACGTGGTGCGCATCTCCCAGCCCGGGTAGCCAGCTCTGGCTTTCTAGGCGAGCACAAACCCTTGATGATGCACCTCGACCGCGTCCGACTTCTCGCGCTGGCTTCCTGCGCGCTGCCCCGGTGCCTTTTTAAGGCTCGTTCCCTTCCCCCAGGAGTCCCCCCGGCCCAGCCGCGCTCTCCCGCTGGATGCAATGCTGGGACAGCGCGTTCCCCCAGTGGCTTAGGGCAGGTTTTGCCAGTATTTTGGAACTAAAGAAAAATAATTGGGTTTTTTTGGGGTTTTTTTTGGGGTTTTTTTTTTTTTTTTTATACTGTTCTGTCAGTGGTTTCAGGGAGTCCTTGTGGTCTGATATATGTATTCAGTGGCATGAATGTTCCTTCAAATGGTTCTGCAGAATGAAGACAGGATCTCTTTTTTTTTTTTTTTTTCTTTTTT